>OMNV01013436.1:0-21284 GCA_900303265.1 Brotula barbata
GCCCGGCGCTGAGCTCTGAGGCCGGCTTCCTCCTCTTATCATGAGCATAAATGTGCCTGCCCTCAACAAAAATGCTCGAGATTACAAATTTGACAGCTCATTACAGCTCGTAAACCGATGAAAAGAAGCGAACGACTAAACACGACGTGCTCGGGGATAAGATTAAATGAAAGATATCACCGCTATTAACATGTGAACGTGGTACAAACGCAGAGAACGGGATAACAGAGTCTAAAACATGAGGGCAGGTTGAAAAGTTGAAAAGTTCAAACAGGGAGAAGAAGAAAGCTGCTTTGAAACGAGCCAGGCGTGGTTGTTACGCCTGCACAGCTTCAAACCACACGATCCACGCAAAACTTCAACAATCATCTGACTCATTCAATAACAAAACTGGTCATTTGTATCTTAATGAATTATTTATGTCAATGTTTATAGTGGTTGTAGTAGTTTATAGTACAAACTCATGGACTTAGAGTAAAGTAGTTGCTGAATGCTGTCAAAGTTGCCAATGTGAGGTTGACACATTTAGTATGACACCGGTTGGTCCTTTATTTCTATTAACACACACACACACACACACCCTACAAGGCTGGTAGTGTGTCTGCGTGCGCAGAAGTGAGCATCAGTGATATCTGAATGTGATGTCAGTTCAGAGCCGATGCAGCTGGCCAATCGGAGCACAGCAGGAGTTTAAAGAGTGGGCTTTAAAGAGACAGAGCCTAAAATGGACCGTTACCACTCAGTGGGCACGACAGCACTGCAGCAAAAATAAAAACATGTCGAGCACTGCAAAAGTTTCACATTAGAACCCTAATGAAGGTAAGAGCATGGAAAACAGCACATCATGACTCCAGGAAGTCCTGAAGATTTCCTTCAAAATAATGTGAGGATTCATGGAGCACAACTCTCGAAGACGGGAGAAGAAAAACATCACTTTTACTAACTTAAACTTTTCATCAGGCAGATTCCTCTACCAGAGGCAGAAGAAGTTGTTGCTGATGAGATAAAAGCTCTGATTGCTCTCTCACTCTGATTGAGCTTCACATTGTCAGCCAGATGTTCACTGTTGAACCTGAAGATGCTAAAATCAGGGCTGATTGTTCATTACCACACAGGCGTCTCTCAGCGTCTCACATCTCTGTCAAGTGATCCATTATTGTTGTCAGGGGACAACTGTAATTATACATGATTTGACTTGGCATCTAAATCTAAAAATGTTTTTCAGAATAAAAGCATACATTTTCCTATTAACGCATTCCGAAACTTGTGTACGATTGATGGGTTATAGATTAAAAGAGTAAAAATAGATAATGGATTATTCGGGAAATGAATGGGTGACCAAAGATGGAAGCGGACACTGAAACTTGGATTATTATTATTATTATCTAAAGAACAAGATGAAAATAATGGTAAGGAACACAAACACCATTGATTTTTCTAATTAAAATGTTTCTTTCAACAAAATGGGATGACAAAGCTTTAAAAAGATATATCGTATTTAATAGTGCAGTGTATGAAAACAGACATTAAGAGGAATCAAAGCTTAAGTTGATAAAAAGGGAAACTATCACAATTCTTTTCAGATTTGACCATAAATGCATTAATGACACATAAAAGACAAAGAAACTGTTCAAATAAAACTAAACAAAGTACCTGAGAAAGCAAAACAAACTCTTCATATGTATAATTCCACAATTACGGAGGAGGATAAGAGCCAAGTAAATAAAAAATAAAAAATACGAGAAAAAAAAAAATCTGAATTCTGACTTTGATATCAGAATCCTACAATTTTTAGAGTTGTCACCATTCCTTTGTAGGGACTCAAGTCAGGATTTTGTCTTTTTCAGATTTTTTTTCCCCCACATGGTCCTAATCCTCCTCTGTACACAAGCACCATGAATAAAACAAGAAAATTAAAGTCCAACAAAATGGGAAATCCATTTTAATCTACACGTCTTTTTTTTTCTTTTCTTTTTAAATCAAGCTTTCATACCTGAAACCATGTCAGAAAATGAGACTGATTGACAAATCTTTAACTGTGCAAAAATGAAAACAGACTGTTTGTGGTTGTAACTGTCACTTCAAGTGCTCAACCCCTTCATTTAGCTTATTTAGCTCTCGGCAGGTTACGGCTTCCTCCGCTTCATAAGCTGCATCCAGTCAGCGGTGAGTGCAACAAAAACACTCCGTACAGATGTTTACACGGCCGACATTTAACAGGATGAGCGGAATAACAGCAATAACACGCAGACTGATGTAGTGTTTACACTGGGACTCTATGACAGACATTTGGACCGATAACAAAGCTCAGGAAATGTTCTGTTTACATGTAATCTCAACATTTCAGACAGGAAATCAGCTTTTCTAAGTGACATAATCTCAACTGTGAGTGAAACAGAATTTGGCTGTTGTGTGAACTCTTCCTCTGCGAGCACAATGACTGCTAGACCTACAACATTTGCAGTGAACACATGATATATAAAAATTAGAAATCAGTAAAGTACACAATCTCTGAATGGAAATTTAGTGGTCATGTGGACATCACAAAACATCAACACTTTACTACGTACAGTATTTACACCCATTTTGAAATGATAACGGTTCGTTGGAGCAGACAGCTGCTCAGTTGCAGCAAGGCGGTTTGTGGTTCATAGCAGAATTGTTAGTTCACATTCAAAGACGTGGACGATGTCTCCATCACAGTTTGTCTCAATGGTCCAGCATTCTCTCACTTACGAGAGATCTTTAAAAACAAACAAACGAACAAACAAAAAAGCGTTGGTCTGCAAAATGTCAGGCTTCCTCGTTACTGTGTTGTAGTCTTCATGTCGGAGAACAGACGGGCAAACGTTTCCTCCTCTGACTGGCCGTCGGATCAGTGATCCGTCGTCTCAGGTGGTTTCAATCTGATGCCGTGTTTCACCAAAGAATCAGAGTGACAGCATACCGTGCTGTGATGATGCTGCTGAACACACATTTGTGGCAGTGACTCCTGACATTAGTGACAGCGATATGATGGTCTGTATAACATTCAAGTAAGTGCTTCGGTGGTGATGCACGCCGTCAGGAGAGACGACGGACCGACAGACCGACCGACCGACCGACCGACCGACCGACCGATTCCTCATTCAAAGGCACCAATGTCAGCTAGGATCAACATCTGGACGGAGGAGGATTTCCAGCTGTTGCGTTGTGTTTTTGATTTGGTGAATCTGCATTGTGCTTGGTTCACACCTTCAAATAAGCAGCACCGCTTTCTAACATAAAGCATCGATAAGCAGTACTTCACCGATCGGAACCTGGTCCTTCACAAAAGCACACAGGGGACGTTCTCTCCGTTGGTTCGGATCCTCAAAGACGTGCACACGCTGCCTTTCCTCCTGGGTTTGAGACAGACAATGGTTGAACTTGTACCATTTCATAATCACCGATAATAACCAGCAGCAGAGTACCGTAGAGGTCCACAGCGACGCTGAAAGACTCCAAAAGAAAAAAGTGAATCTCAGTCAGGGATGACTGGAGTGTGAGTAAAAAAAGACCAAAAATAAAAACAGCAGGTAGAAATGGATCTTAACGGCGTAGAAAATAAAGCGCTTTAATAAGAGGCACTGTGGTAGTTTGATGCTTCCGATCAGCTTCCAGATTGTCACATCAAAGATCTCCGTGTTCGCCACCTTTGGAGACAAAACAAAGCAAACAGCAGGCGACGTCAACATTTAGGATGTCAAATTATCACACAAACACACAATGGCAAGAAAACAAGTTAGCAAACCTTGGACGATGCAACAAGATAAACGGTGCTAAAACACAACATAGGGCAGGCGGAGATGGTGCAACAGAAGAAGAAATCTGTTCAAATTGGTGAAGTCACGACTTGTATTGTCAGAGACGAAACGGTCCGAGTATCTGTGGGACTCCAAATCATTTTTACGCACTGGAAAAATTTGAGTCTGTGACGTTGTCCGAGCCGATTTCGGCACAAGGAGAAGCAGCAAAAAGAAGAAGAACGACAGTGAGACTGAATATATGAAATATGATGGCAGAGCCCAAACATATTTTGTGGACGAGAGAAAAGGACAAACTTGAACTGTGGCAGGAGGAGCGATATATTTAACAACCAAGGAGCCGGTTGAGGAGCTGCTCTGCTACTGTGACTTGTGAGACCACAGTGTCAGACCACACGTGACGAGTAATTGATGCCAAAATCCCCAAAACGTTGAGTGAATTCTGCACTCGACGATGCAAAGCCAGCAGAAAGGCTTTCGGGCCAGGCTGAAAAATTTTCCTTCACCTATAACTTTGCTGAAATCGCTCTGTTTAATATCTCACAATCTCCTTGAAGGTTTGGGAGCAGATGAGAAAAGCTCTGACTAAAGCTCTGAATAAACAGGAAACTCTGCTGATATGCAGACAGTCCAATCTGTGATGTAAAATATTTACATGGGGATCCTCCCGTCTCACTCATCTCCTGTCCCGCTTCATCACGACCACATCCAAATACCGAGGGTGTCTGACAAATGGCTGTCGGGTGTTCAAATAAAAACAAGAGGAAATGATTACGAGGAACTGATGATCATCAGTACTGATATGATACGTGGCACAATTTAAAGAGATATTTCCAAAAATATGTTTCACAAATGAAATCTTCTCTTAATTAAGAGTTGGATTTAGCAACAATGCTCCAAAATCAACCTACACTGGTGCTTTCATTTTGTACTAATACACTTTTTATATTAGAAGCTGATTATTTAATCGCCTTAATCTCATGTCTTTGAAGCTAATCTTTCCCCTGAAGACACGAGATGCTCACTGTCAAAACAGTGAAACAATTGGGAAGTATATACAAATGAATTTGGTGTTTCTGCCTATAGGGGAAGATTCAAGGAGCCTAATTGATTTATCTGTATCACATTCACACAGACGTGCAGTGATAGATAGAAAAAGATGAAATCCACACACAGGCTGAAGTCAGGATGGGTTTGTTGACCTTCTTACTTTGTGGCATCATGAACAGAAGCTTCCTTCACTCGGGGAGACGGTGTTTAAGGGAATGAGGCTTTCGCATTGTTCACTGTCTTCTGGCAGTCTGGGGGCAGAGGGAGCAGAGTGTCAGTCATCATCACAGCCATCATCTTGACAAGCATCATTATTGTAATCATCCCCGCTAAATAGGAGCCAGAATTCACAGAAGAATAAAGAACATAAATGTCGCTCAAAAGTGTAATCAGTCAAGCATGTAGGTCTGATTAGTCTCCACGGCACCGTGAGCAGCAAATGGGAAGCATTGTCCTTGTAAGAATGACAGTTAAGACCAGGTCCCAGCATGTCTGTGCACGTGTGTGCGCGTATGCCAGGTTCAGGTTCAATCAATTTTTAATCAGTGGCAATAATAGAATTAAACTACAATTCATTTTCCATTTCATGACTTTGTGAAAGTGACAGACTGCAGACTGAACCCTTCCTTCCATTTTCCGCTGCCGATCTGAGTTTGGGTTTTGGAGGCGGCACGGCAAAAACAACCCGGGCGTCCCCCTTCCAGGCCTGGTCCTAAGGTCCTGACACCCCCATAAAATATTAACCTTTTGCCCACATGAAGTTTTTCCACTGGTCTTTGAATGACTTTTTCAGCGTTAAGCATACCGTATGTTGCTGGTGCCACCAAATCCATGCCGCCGTGACAGCCCGGTGGGTAAATGTAATATTAGAACCTTCATCTGAGAAGAGGACAGAGTCCATCTACATCCTCACTGAGATGGACTCAGTCACGTGAACGGTTTGACGATTAAGATTTGTTTCAAATACAATTCACACTGAACTTCCTCCAACAGAAGCGCTTCACATTAGATTGTACGAGCGTCTTGACATATTCACGGTTGCTGCCTGACAAGTTTTTCAATCTAATCAACACAGAAAAGGTAGAAAATGATCATTATCATTATCACTCAGTACATTTACATGTAATACTCAGAGTATTAATTGGACAAAGATGAAATAGGATGCTGCCCCTGAATATACGTGTTGCTTGGTGTAATCACGGTCCTCCAAAATAGGAGATGCACGTGGCGGTGCCTTCCTCCGACTAAGAGGTCTACGTGACTTAATAAATTGATTTATAATTGCAATCTGTAGCTCAAAGAGAGAGCACACTTCGATTCTAATACTGGTCTGGTGTACACGGGACATTTGAAAATCTGGTTTCTGCCTTAACTGCAGTACAATCAAAGTTTTAGAGGACATGTAAATGCTGGCTGTGTCAATGTTTGTTCATTCTTTCCATTCTCTGTTTGACTTTCTAACCGAGTGGGTGTGCAGCGCAGCAGTTTCGGACTATGAAATCCAGCGATTAAGCATCCTGCTCTAATTCGATAACTACGTAAAAATAATGTACCGCCGACAGAAATAACCTATCCAAGTTTGTTTGTACCTTTGAATGCGATGTTTCCTGCAAATGAAGGCGTACACCCTCCTCAGCCCCACCAGGACAGGATCCCAGTTGTTGTAGTGGCATAAGAGTGTCGCGATGAAGAAGGAGAGGAAAACCGGGACTGCCCCGGCAAAAAACAGCCACGAGAAACGCACCTGCCCAACGAAACACAAGGCAAAGTAGGGAAGAGGAGGAGGAGGAACACTTCCTATGTAGACAGTATATGTCTGAACTGGATTTTCAGTGGAATTAAAAATAAAACATTACAAATCTGTAATTGGACCTCTAACTACATAAATTCCAAGTAGTCTCCCACTAAATCAAATAAATGATCAATTATTTTCCTTTTATAATGTTCTTAGAAAATGTGAAAAATCGCCTATTACACTGCGTTCCCAAAATGCACTTCAATCCTGCATTTAAAGCTCTGAACTCCCATAAAAGAGGCAAACTAAGAGCCTTTCCACTCATCCTGACCGATCCTTCTTGTTGTCATACCTTCTGCATACAAATATCTGCCATGATAGAGAGAGGGATGGTGAGGCTCAAAGCCAGGGTTCCAATTAGAGATGACGTGAGGAAACAGCCCCTGTGGACAGAATGCAACCTTTTCATTTAAAGTACTGAACGTTATTTAAGAAAAACAATAACAATAATAATATCATAAATTCTATCAGTACTTCATCACTTTAACAACGCAAAACTGTGATGTTTTGGCGACGATCCCGAGACTGTAACCTGGATAAATAACGGGTGAGATGGACGCTCACCAGAGCCAGAGGAACTCTGACAGGACGGTTCCTATTAGGCCGTTGATGAGGATGTAGGTCCACACCAGCTGGCTGGGGAGCTCAAAGGCCTCGAACCCCGTGTAGTGGAGCAGGAGGAAGCCTGGCCACAGGAGCAGCAGGTTGAACAGACCCACAAACCCTGGGAGACACAGTAGCTGCACGTTACATGCTTGTCACATCAAATAACACAACATAGACTCTGGGCTCATCTTCATCACGCCTGTGGTAACTTGAGGCTGTAGTCAAGTTGTGCTGGTTCGTATTACAGCAACAGTTCTCCCCTGGTTCATCAGCAGGTGACAAGAGCGTAGGAGTGTATTGAAAATGTAAACAATTATACCAAAGAAATAATCACAACGTTCAGCACAGATGATTAAAAGAAGCATTTTCATTAAAGTCACGTGCTACAAAAAAAATCATGATTTTCACATCGTCTGCATCTTCTGACATAGATTTTTTTGTAAGTTGGAGCATTTTGGAGATATTTGGCATTCATTTAGCAGATTTGTGCGCCTTTACATGGACTGCTACAGATCCATTCCTTCAACAGCGCAAAGACAGATGTTGTAAGCCGTGTACAAGATAAAAAAGTAATCTTCTGGATTCCTAAAAAGAACCGAGTTATGCTGCACACATTCTTTCAACTGATTTAAGAAACGAGGCAACATTAAAAGCTGATAAGATAATGAAGATAATAGCTAAGTTCATTAATGACAGTATATGGCAAATGGAGAAATTTAAAGGCAGAAAGGCAGAAAGGCAGAAAGGCAGACTAAACGTATAGCTTCATGTAGATCAGCTTCTGGAAGCCTTAAGACATGACATGTGGTTAGCATTCCATGGGTCCAATGGACTGAACCGTGGAAAATACTGGACCTGGTAAGTGCCAAATATTGCCCAAACGCTACAACTTACAAAAACAATGTCAGTGCAGTAGTTCAGAGGAAAACAAATCATGAAATTTTGTAAACACACCAGCAGACTGCTTAAGGCAGCAGCTTACCAAAGAACATGGGAATGTCAAGCTTATCCTCCCGATCCACGCGTCTCTTGATCATCACGATGTAAACGGCGTACAGCGCAGCCCCAGCCAGCGACCACAGGGAACCTTAAGAACAGAAACATCTCATAAGTGGAGCAAATTGGCTGAGGGTCTAGAAATTCAAACCTATTATAGGCAAGAGGGAACCAATGAAAAAGAGTGACAGGTGTCTCTCCTGATATTTGCCATCTCAATGTGTACCTATGAAGCCTTTTCCATCTGGGTTGTCCATGCTAGAGAAACTTACAAGGGCAACGCCTCCCATGCTAAACAAAAAGAGACACAACGATAAAAGAAACTCAACTTGTGCAAATCATAAAAATAAATCAATTAAGTGGGCTTTGAAAACTTGTAAAGCCTTTACCTCAGAGCCACAGCTAATAGTTTGGATAAAGTGAAGCGATCGCTGCTGTTACTGGGAAATATGGCTGCTAAGATCAGTGTAAACAGGCCTGAAAAAGAAAAGGAAGTAGACGGTTGAATTTGATTTTTCTTTCTTAAAGCCACTTAAAGCTGAAAAAATATAGAGCTGAATGAAAAACAATCATTGTTTCTTCATACTCTCTACTTTATGAGATTTAACTGAGACGAGAGTCACCTGAGGTGGATGACAGGATGTTGACAATGGCAACCTGCGTATCGGAAAGCGCCTCCTGATAGGACAGGTTAGCCAGAAACCACTAGAAGAGGAACAGAGGGAGGCAGTGAATGGCAAACGGGACATGGAGGAGGTGGACACAATACGACACCTCGCGACACGATGACCCTGCGGTAAATTTCGCTTTTTGTGATGCTCAGTGTTACGTAGTCTGTCAGAAGTGTTCGGCAGACAAATGCTGGTGCACAGTCACTGGAAAAGAAAAAGTTCTTCAACTTGGAAGGAGGCAGGAAGAAATTTAATTGTTTTTTCTGTTTTCTGCTGGGGGAAAATACAAAATAGACTAAGAGCGTTTGGAAAAAGAGACAACAAAGTATCTTCAACACGGGTTTTTTGTTTTCTAATTTAAATTCATCTCATTAAAGTTTTCTCTAATTTCTTTGTGATTGTAACATGATTTATTCAAGCATGTAAACATTTTAGCATGTAAACCTTTTAGTTTACACCTTTGTGAAACACATTTGTGTACGTGTCCTCAATAGGAGGGCTTTGCTGTGATGCAACATGTTATACAATATCAGAACATAACAGTAAAGTCCTTTTAATTCCATTCATGTATCGCGCAATTAAGGCTCTTGAAGTGTGGAGAAATATTTGGAGCGTCGTGTGCCTGTAAAAATACTGGCTCAAATACAACAGAATACATCTGAATGCAACAAATGACAGTGAGCACATCTCTGGTACAGTCCGTGCTGCATCAAAATCAACACCCAAGAATGTCTATAAATTAAAAAAAACAACGCAACGCTGCGCTCTACTCACAACAAAGCAGAAGAAGAAGCTGATTTTAGCCACATCGGTGATAGTGAGTTTGCCAACGGTGCGCAGCATGCTCTCGTGGTCTTTGGTGGCTGGGTAGGACATACGCGACAGCTTGGCCTCCAGCGCCTGAGTGGAGGGCAGCTGACGCACCTCCATGATGTTACTAAAACGCACCCGCTGCTTTTTGGAAACTACTGGGAGAGAGAAACGGAGAGGAGACAAGAGGAGAAAAGGATTATTTCAAATGCTCTCCCACAGAAAAGCAATAGTGACGCTCTTTTTGCAGCTCGGCCGCTGCTCATTGTGTCTCCACAAAATATCGGGCCTATCGGGCGCTAATGCACAGATGACGAGAACAAAAGCTGAGCCGTTTTCAGCACAGGTTAAAATCCTGTGCGGCACTGAAAATCAAGAACAATTCAAATCTTTCCTGTGTGGCTTTGGACTCAGCAGGCAGCAGCACTTCACAAAAGAACGGGAAAGGCAAAAAAAATGTGCAAATGAGTTTAGTTCTTTGTAAGCACAACACGATGCTCCTGGGGTTTTTTTAACAACGCATGAATGAGAACTATAGCGAAGGGTCACATGAAAGGTCGGATGGGGTATCTCATCTTTGATACACGATGTCTTTCATGTTGGCTTTGAACAAAGATGATGGGGAAGACGGTTGGTTCTCATAGCTCAGCACTGCCCTCCTATGTTCAAAACTTTTAGTTCATTGATGCTGCATGGATGATGACGGAGTAATCAACCACAGATTATTTAAGCTTTAACCACTTTATCTCTCTAATTCTTCATCTCTACATTGGAAGGACGGGACACACTGATGAAACAATGATTGATGATGATGATTGATGGCCTGGCTTTTAAGCAGACTGAATCACCTCCTCCATGGTTTCTTCTTTTTTCTTTGCATGATAATCTTTTTGGGGGAGTTTTTCTTTTTTTCTACAAAACATTTAAGATGTTTTTAAGACACGGAATTTTCAACCCCCCTTAAAATTCTGTTGATGAGTTAGGTATCATATTAAACACATTTCCCCATAATGCATCCTAATATGTGACTTTTGTGTTACAAGTGGAATCTACTTTGGGAGTTTTCCCTTATCTTTCTGGTGAGCTTTGGGTCAGGAACCGTTTGTTTTGTGGGCCTGAAAATCCCTCTGAGACATTGGGCTACGCAAATAAACTTGACTTGATAGAATTAAAAAAAACATATTCTTTTTATATTGGGACCCAAACTAAAATAACACTATTTACTTACAAGTTTCACAGTCTCCGGTTAAACAGTTTGATTGCTCAGCAGCCACATCCTGAAACTTCACTGGAACGTAGAGTGGTTCACTCTACACAACAGGGAGGAGGAGGAGGGAAAATCTGTCATTTATCATTAGACATTCGTAGGAGTCCTATATTATTTTCAAACACATCTCAAGACATCAATGTATACATATTAGGTCCTTCTGATGTAATCAGATAAAACCAACAAATACAGGGAAAAAAAGCTCTACAATGGCCAAATCATTGGAAGTGTGGATATACAAACAGCAACTAAAGCCCAGATAATACTTATTATAGTCAGAATAAAAACTACGTACCAAATTGTGGTTGACAGAGGAGTCAGTGGTGCAGTGGCCAAAGTAGGCCTCGGCCTCAGCAAACTGCAGAAAGAGGAGAATCAAACTATCAACCACAGACAGTCAACCAACATGTCTGACACTGTTTTTGTTAGTGTGACATTCGGTTTCTAAATTTGAATTACTACGCCTTTTCTATATGGTATACACAATTATTAATGGGTTACTTGTGTGTAAAAGGCTTGTTAAATGTATCCAAGATGCTCCAAACAACACTGAAAAGTTTGCCTCAATGTGTACTCCATGATCATTTCAATGCCCATGTTTATGACTACATATTTCATTTATTTTAAACGATGAAGATGGACCCTTTGGTGGTTGGCTCAGAGGAAGTAGACACAATCGTATCATTAGAGATGATACGATGATTAGTACAAAGTTTCCCATGTAGTGTGATGTCACTACATACAAATGCAGAGTGCCGCCGTTTAAGGGTGCCTGTGCACTGCTGCCTCCAAGGTCGCCACAGCAAGAACCCCAGCAGGTACAGCACAAACATGGAGGTTTTGGTGAAGGTGCTGAAGAAGGGTTTGTTGTACTCCTGTCGCCTGAAAATGTACTGAGAGAAGAGTCACCAAAAGAAAAGAAAATGGTGAGCATAATCTGATTGTTGCTGAAGATGTAGAGCTGAGTGTGCGTGAGAGAGTTCTTACTGAGGTTAGCTCTGAGGAGGCCACCCAGATGACGTCCACCAGCAGGAGTATCACCACCCCCAGGGCCATGCGCCTCCGCTGGGTCACCAAGCTACCCTGGGAGCCCATCCGGTTCATGATGAACACCCAAACCATCTGGACACTGATGGGTAGAAGCACTAGTACGCATGAGAACGCACACCACACTGTTGATTGATCATAATCGACTACTCGATTCTTCAAAAACTCATTTATTAAAACGACCCAGATTCCATTTCAAATACAAAAATAGCACCTGACTTGGTGTTATCTCAGTGCCGTAGCTGTCAAGCCTTCAGCAAGAAGCATACATTACATTACTCTCTTTCTGCACTGCTATTTCATCCAATACACCCATTTGGTAGTCTTTGTCTAAAAGGAAGTATCATACCCCTGTAGAATTACCCCAATTATGATGATTAGTTAGAGTTATTATTGGTTGGGTTTGGAAATATGTGGATTTAATTTCTATTTCTCTCTTACAGTAAGAAACAGACATATATATGTACAAACATATATACCTACTTGGTATACACATGTGCAATTCTCAACTACTTGCTTGGTAATTGAAAAGAAATCAGTAATTTAATCATAAGCAAAATACTTGAGAGCGACTGCCTTAATTTCAGTGACTATTCTATTGAAGTAACATGATCATCTGACAATCTCATTGGAATTTACGTAGATCATTGACATCAAGCCCTGTGTTTTGCAATCTGTTCACAAAACAGAACTTTGAGTAAAACTGAGACATCTTTGAGGACTTGTTATGCACCAACACACACCTTTTCACACTTGTTGCACAATGCAAATTTGGCCCTGGTCTTTCCAGGTGTGACCTCAGTGTCCCTGACAGCGTGCGTGAAGACGGATCTCGCCTACGCCAACAGAAAGGAAAAGACAGTAAATGTTATGGCATGCTGTTCTGTATTTTACAACCAACACAAAATTGATCTACTTACTGATATGATTAACGCTAAAACTAAGAATGATTTGCTTATTTGTGCCATCCTGACACATCTGGAAAATAATGACTTGAAGTACAGGTGCGTGTTATGTTTTGAGTATTAGATGTGATGTAATGATGATTTGGTCTCCTGAGGTTTCTTCATCTTTCACATAATCAATCCATTATAATTAATTATACCACGCTGACAAAAATCTAATCTGATAATATTTTTTCATCATAAAATCCACATTTTTTATTTCCCTTTAAGTTCTCTTTACTTTGCATGGGCTGGGTATCACATTTCCCCACATCCATCCTAGTGCGTGAGTTTCAATGTGCAAACAGTGGTGAGGAATATGATCGGTAATAACTAGCATGACCTGAAATTTTATATCTTTGGACTTTTCAGTAGATTTAAATTATAGCTTTATGAAGATGAACCCATTGCTAGTGACCGCAGTTTCTGATGTTAGATGAGTTCTCCTCCAACTCTAAAAGCTAACGTTGGATTTAACTGGTTTAGCAGCTGTCGAAGATGGACGGGAGGTCAGGTAATAAGGGTGGCACTTCCTGCAGCTATTATCACTGTGAACTGGAATAATGTTTGACAGAACTGAGGTCACCTGCGGTTGTTTGGCGTAGCTAGCTAATTCTGGCTAATAGCCGTGTGCTACGTGTACTTGTTTATCAGCTAGTTTACGTTGACGTTAGCTAAAATGCTAACCAGGTTTACAGCTTGATAAGTGAAAAAATGTGTATCAAAAGCTTTTTGTTTTTACCTGCATAGAAGGAGGACACGTTTATATTTCCATCGCCATTATTTACTTGTCTTTTCCAGTAATACCACAGCTGTGAGAGTGAAACGGTTGACAGCCCAGTGGTTGTAAACATTTGCACACTCGTCTCTTTTTAATGATCAGCTGACATCACTTAGTATCGCTGAGCATTCTGGGATATGCAGTCTTTGAGTACAACCGCCGTATTCAGACGTCTGACAATTATGTTAACTGTGCCTGTTTGACGTTTGGGGGATAGGATGAGTTTGTATATCATTTTGCAATCTGGAATAGAATAAAAATAGAATTCTCACAGGTAAAACAGGGAAACAGTTCAGGATTATTGAAAGTACACTAGGCGTATTTTTTACATTAAAACCCATTAATTAAGTATACCATGTACGAAATGATTAATAATATAACTTCTAGACAGTTATTTTAAAAAATCCATAAGTGTTAGGTACTAATCGGTACAAATTTTCCCAGAATGCATCCTGATATATTTGGAGATTTTGGCTTTTCCCCAGAATTTAAAATAAAATGTTATAAGAATGGATCTCATTGGTAGTTGCCTCAGAGTTTAACCACATGTGGCGTTATACACATTTTCTTGTCATAAGTACATGTTTTCTACCTTAATCAAACAAGAATATGAATAACAATTCAAGAGACAAAGATTCTAATACACATTACAGTTTATTGTTGGTATTTCAAAATCCAGTCTGGTTCACTTTTTCAACAATGAATTTCAGTATTTAATCTGAACTTGCCAGTGCCAGACGGGGCTCATCCCAGCCGTGCTACAAGTTCCCATCTCTTTCTTTATGGGGCTGTGGGATCAGAAAGCGTCAGGTGCACGGGGAGTTTGGAAAAATGATTTTGTTATGTGCCTGGTCCATCTCAGTTTTTTGTGATAGTCACATTATAGCATCATAGCCACTGATCCCTCAGAGCTGTGCATGGTATGGTCTCATTCTCCATTCTAGGACTATGAGGGCATCTTTATGTTCCCCTATATCAACAGAACAATAAAACGTCAGAACAACATTTAAAAAATATGACATTTAGTGGTGATTACACGTTACAGAGATTATTCGGAGCGCATTTTAACATTATAATACTAAATATGAAACGTGATTAGTATTGCTGTCTGTGGTACAGTGCCGCCTAAAGGACACAGTAGGAATAACATCACATCTCACCATTAGGTCAACTCAAAGGTCGCTCAAAAAAAATTCCCACTGTGACCTGTAGGGGGCTTCATTCTTCCGGACGCCAGCAGTTTGTGTTTAACCTCATCACGACCAAAAATAACTGCATATTTCTTGTTTTGAGCATAAAATGATGAAACTCGTGCACAACTATACAATTTTATTTTACAGAAAGACAACACTGAAATGCATTTATCCATGTTGCATTCAGGTGTAAAAAAACCCAAATCATTCTAAAACGCAACAATACAAGCTAAAACGTGGAGTCTAAAGAAAACAAAAGTGCCCCATCTTAACCAAAATTTAAACCACAGGATGGGAACCTGCTGTCATCCTCTGACAGGTCTTACAATCGAAAAGGAAAAAGTCCACGATGAAAGAGGCAGAGATACCTGCTCTTAGAAAGGAGCTTCAGTGGCTCAGAGTGCATGCAGTGCTCCGGGGATTGTAAAAAGCATTCTGAGACAAACACATTAACCCACGAACTGCAGTAGAAGTGATGAATCCGATGATCTCAAGTAAAAAAAGTCAACTGCATTACAAAATAAGACAGAGGGGTTGTTCTTTGTACCTGGCTTATAAATCCAGGATCAGATGACATATCCCTGATCGTCTATCATATTATTTCCAATCAACTGGATTATGTTGTCTGGGGTAATTGCATAGTCTCACGTTCATTGACAACTGTACATAAATGATCAGCAAGTCTGATTGACTGTAACCATGGCAAGAGGAAGAGAGCAATTCTTCACAATGGTACAATCTTCAATATATTTGGAATGTACTTATGGCGTCAGTGATGTCTGTATGTAGCTCTCCAAGGAATGGAGCGGCCGTGGCACACACACATCCAGGATCATGTCTTAATCATCAACTACTAAATCCAGTGAACTCATGATTCACATAGACAGTATAACCCCTAAGGAAAAAGACTGTGTGTGTGTGTGTGTGTGTGTGTGTGTGTGTGTGTGTGTGTGTCACTGATAGTGTCTTTACCTTCAGTGTTCATGTTTCTTCTTCAATTGAATAAACCTAACAAAACGACAGGCCCACTTATTTCCGACATCACAGCTCATCATGTTTATAGATGTTATACTCATTCGTACTGATCTGGCCGTCTTTGTCTAAGTCGTTCTTATAGAAAATGTCAGACAAAATCTTCTCAAAAAAAGCCTCATCCCGAGGCTTCTCATCCTTTGCGTATTCCCGCTTCAAGTATTCTTTTACCTGAAAACAATGATAAAATAAAGATCAAACATGTTGTGCTTGGGACTTCTCATTTTTACAAATCAACAATGTGTTGTGGTTTTATGTTGGTAACTGATTGCCATGTTTACTGTAGAGGGTCAATAATTGTTTATGACTTCAAATAGGAAGATCACAACCGAACACGAGCTCTATTAACTGTGATGTAATTTAGCTACACGTTGCTTTCTTTCATTCTAAACCAACGATAAGGCAAAAATGGAACAAAATAAATATGCTAACTTTCTCGTGGTGATGCCAAGTTAAGATGAAGACAATGATGATGGGAACACAAGACACAACAATAAAGGAACAAATGTTCTCCCTCCCCCGTGTGGTAACGGACAGGTTAGCGTGTGCTGCACTGTGATTACCTCATTCTTAGTGAGAACTCGGTCTTTATCGATGTCCATCTGTTTGAACGCCTCCATGGTGCGCGGCCCCCTGTTCACGGCGTAGAGCTCTACCTCAAACACCACTGTAGCGTTGGGCGGCACCGGACCTACGGGATTACCAGAAAAACAATCGATTAAACTGTTGACAAACATGACGTGCGTCTATAATGCAACAGTTATTACTGCTCCTTTATAAACTGATAATCCATCATCTTTTTTACAAGTGGTTTTTATCTCTTATTCTCAAATGATTTGATGCCATTCGATTCAATGCGGCTCAGTTTGATGATACATGTATCGAAGTGCAATGATTTAAAGTTTGGCTATAAATAAAAGTCCTGCTATAAGACAACGTATCATTTATGTTGTATATCGTAGATGACAAGATCAATGTTTTGACACAACTCTTTTGTTACACCTGTTTTATACTGGAGGAGTCAAGATTATTTGAGACCTCTTTGGAACGAAGAGCAGTTAAAGCTCAAGATTTTAGTTTTTTATTCTAACCGGTTGAGTTTAAATAACTGGTTCCATAATTAACTGAATACGTGCGCCCGGCCAACTGTATTGTGAATATAAGGTTTATCAAAAAAGTTAGTTAGTCATTAGCGTAAACCATATTTGTTACTGATACATTGGCAGTAGAGATTTATAATAGTTTAAAGTGATAATCTTTAGTTTTGTGGGGTTTTCCACTCTCTTGACTGACATCTAGTGGTAGTCGGGGGTAACAACAGCAGGTTCCTTGTGAAATTCAATTGTCGCACTGTCCTAGTACACTGCGTTTTATCGTATTTTTGTTTGCCACTAAATGGGGCCTTCATAATATTTGTAACGTGACGACATTGTTATGTGACACACGCCGACCTGCATCATTTTCCAAGGCGTGTCGGGTCAGACACCATTTACGAGAAGACATGAACGGAGAGGTGTGTGACAACCAATATTCAACATCAGTCTCATTACTTTCACAAAAAATGGAGACCGCGTGTTAAATTCGGACTTCTTTCGTCAAGAAAAGTGAAGTACGATCACTTTCAGCAACAAAAGACATACGACGCACTCCTGTGGCGTAGACGGATAGTATTCTGAGAAGAGCATGAAGTAACAGTTTTTATGAGCAATTGCTATGTAAGCAAAGTTAATTATGTGCGCGTAAAAAAGATGCAGAGGAGTAAGTAGTAAGGAGTAAATAAGGAGCAGAGGAGCTCCGGTGCAGCTGTTCAACAGTTTAGTTTGGCTGAAAAGCTCCGAGCGTTGGATGCATTTGTAAAAAGGTGAAGCAATCTGTGGCAGGAGCAACTACAGCATGGATGTTGTTTCCTACATGAAGCAGGTCAAAGTAAAGGCTTCACACCTGAAGTGCGGAGGTCGTACGACATGGAGGTCGGGTTGCAAAGACGCCAAGTCAGTTGTTAGTCCTGTTGTAAGTTGTGCGATGCATGCAAGAAAGAGGAGAGTAGAGACCTTGAACCTCTGCATGCTGACAGGACATGACAGGAGGAGGAGAGGAGCATTCAGGATGGCCTTCAACTAAAGTGCTGTAAAAAAAATAAGATAAGAGAGCGTGAAGATGACTCTTCCATAACAGAGCCGATAGTACAACGTTATCTTATAGCATACAGACGGATTCATCACAGTCGTCACATGACTTAGTCTTCAGATCCATCTGATATCTGATAGTTACCTAAAAGTGTGTGCAGCCCCATCACAGCCTTCATTATTATTTTACCTCCCTTGGCTCCGTCTTGGCACGCCATCTACAATCCACCGCTTTCCAAAACGTTTGTTTTTCTCTGCGTGCCATCACAGAGCTTCATGAGTCTAAACTCATAGTGAAAGTCACTGGAGAACCAAACTCCGACATCCACTTTTTGTATCTTGATGCAGAACAGGAAGCATTTTGATTTGAACATAATTCTTACTGTTTTGTCTTTTGGTGCATACGAAGTTTACACCCTGAATGCAGCACACAGTGATTTTATTTTCACACCTCGCCTGCTGCTGATCTGGACACTATCTCCACACCAACGTGCCTCTTACTTACCTTTCCCCTTTTCTCCAAAAGCCAAGGCAGGGGGAACTGTTATTTTTCGTTTCTCTCCGGGACACATGTCATTCAACCCGATATCAAGGCCTTTGATGACTTGTCCAACACCCAGAACGAACCACTGCGGGTGCCCTGTTTTGTCCGATCGACTGAAATGAACAGAAAATACATAACATGTTATCAATGAATATGAGCGGGTCTCATCAGCAGAGTTAACCCCTTAAACATTGGTAAAGATTTGAAAAATCTCGTTTTCAGGTTAATTGTGTTTTTTCATCATTTCCCTTAAAATTCTTGATGTGTTATGGTAAAATTGTACACCGATTCCCACAGAATCTATCCTTATATACGAGATGCTTTTGGAAACTATGGACTATAGAGACTTTACAGTAAAACTTCATCAACGATAGACCCATTGGTGTTTAGCTCAGAGTTGAATTGAACCTCTGAGGAGGTTAAGAATAACAGTGCAGCACCTATGAGCAACGAGTTTGCATGCTGGGTTCAAAGAGAGCTCCAATTTTTATGAACTATATCTGAGTATGACATGGCCTACCTGCAGTAGAACTGAGAACCATCTTTGGCGAGGAATCCATCGTAATGCACGTTGACCAAGTCTCCTCTTTTACTCTTTTGGTCGCATTCTGTGGGCTTCAACACAACTTCAATCTTGACTTCTTCATTCAACTCCTCTGCAGAAACTGACAGGATGAGGTGTAAAGAAATAAATATGCAAAACGTGCAGCTCGCTAAGTTCCACGCCATATTGTTGTGCGTTCGTGGCAACTCCTGAAAGTGACGTTTAAAGCCAGTGGAAAGACGTGGATAGGGATTTAAGTTTTATGTGCTGAGTTTAGACTTCCAGGAGCTCGATGGGGCGGTGCAACGGCTGTCCTAAGGTCCTGAAAGACCAAACTCAGGGCAAACAAAACCGACGTGCAGCGGCAGAGATGAACGAAGGCATTTCGATATGTGCGATAAAAAAAAAACACTTTACATCTTTATATCTGTTCTTTGGTGTTTAGAGTCATTATTAGCATATGGACACACACGCCACCTGTAAGATACCCTTCTTTTTGATTTATAAACAGCTGCTTCAGTGTGACGTATTACAATCATAGACGTGCAATACTATTGTTGTATTGTATTACTCCAAAGGAGGCGCATCGAACAAAGTTTAGGCAACAAAAATCGTGACAGTGCTGCAAAGGTTATCAGATGTTCATGGGTAGAATATTCTGTTAAGTAAAAAAAAAATAGTGACGGAAGAAAATAAATAAATGAACGGGAGAAGTAGAAGACCCATCCCTGTCTCTTCGTTGGTCTGTGGCAACAAACCAGCTTATTATGAACCTATTGTGTCATAAGGCCACTTGGAAATATTCTGATGGATCTGACTGATCTCAAACCAGAAATAGAAATGGAGTGAGTATAAATAAACGATTTAAAATATTTCCTCTAGTATTAAAATGACTTTGCAGAAATCATAAGTCACGGACCACCATCAATTCCTCCACTAACCGCTGGGGAGCCACGAGCCACCGGTTGAAAGTCCCTGTTCTACTGTGTCCATACAATAAGATTCACCTAAACTACGTGTCTGTGGGCGTGGGAGACATGAAGACCAGTCGAGAACACAAACAGGCCGGACTTGAACCGACAACTTGCTGGTGGTATTTTCCATGATGACTGAACTGTACGCGGTTTCATCATTCCAAAGCCCGAATGTATATTGACAGACAGGAATGAGCTCCAATCGGTGTCTCCGACACACCATCAACCACCATCGACGCTGACGTCACAGCACGCGCCAATGGAAAAAAGGGCAGTGGGCGGGACATGAGGCTATTTAGTCCTCGATGCCGGTTCCTGTTGGACGTCGCCGCTGAGACGGATCTGGTCAATGTCACTGTGTTATTCCAACTTAACACACAGCAACGATTATCTTCGGAACCGACGCTTTCTCTCCAATAGCCCGACGGGATTGAAATGTTACAGTTAAGGCTTTCAGCAGTGCTAAAGGATTTGTTTCAAGCTAGCCGTACGCGCCCCCTGACCGGCCCGAGACAGAGGACCCGTCTGCTGCTGACCCGCTCGGGCTGCCTCGGGGCTGCCTCGGCTGATGCCCGAACTCTGGCCGCTAAACTCAGGCGGCTCGATGTCGCCCGTGCCGCGCCCTCCACCCGGCCACGCCGCTCGTACTGCGTGAAAACCGAAGGCGCCGTGGCGCTGGACGAGCAACTGAAGAAAGATGGAGCGGCTGACGACAAGTAGGTCCAACGTACCGCTTCGGGCGTAAACTTCACGGAAATGAAGGTAGTTCAGGTCGTGACGCACGATGGCGCAAGTCGACGAGTAAGACGACCGGAACGACTTTGGAAGAAAAGCGCATTAAAAATAGACACAATAACCAACGTAACACAACTCCGGTAAAAAAAAAAAACTAAAAAAAAACACGAAGACGTCACGGTCCATGAAGGCGAAATGGCGATTTGTAATGTTTTCCACATCACCACGATCATGTCAATGTCACTGAGAGTTCATTTCTACCACGCAGGCCGTGGGCAGCATTTTGAATGTAAACATTTACAAGTCTACAACAGTCTGTTTGGGGTATTGTGTAGCCGTTTTGTGTTCGTGGAGGTCTGTTGGTGTGTAGATAACAGTCCGCCG
>OMNV01013438.1:0-11698 GCA_900303265.1 Brotula barbata
TACACACCACTACGACTACTACTACTACTACTACTAATACTACTACTACTACTGCTACGACTACTACTACTACTACTACTGCTACGACTACTATTTCTACTACTACTACTACTACTGCTACTACTGCTACTACTGCTGCTGCTGCTGCTACTAGTACTACTACTACTGCTACAGCTGCTATTGCCAGTACTACTACTACTCCTGCTGCTGCTACTAGTACTACTACTACTGCTACAGCTGCTATTGCCAGTACTACTACTGCTACTAGTACTACTGCTGCTGCTGCTGCTACTAGTACTACTACTACCACTACTGCTGCTGCTACTGCCAGTACTACTACTGCTACTACTATTACTGCTGCTACTATTGCTACTAGTACCACTACAACTACTGCTGCTGCTGCTACTTCTACTACTGCTGCCGCCAGTACTACTACTGCTACTACTGCTGCTATTACTACTACTGCTACTGCTACGACTACTACTACTACTACTACTACTGCTACTGCCAGTACCACTACTACTACTGCTGCTGCTGCTACTTCTACTACTACTGCTGCTACTATTGCTACTAGTACCACTACTACTACTGCTGCTGCTACAAGTACTAATGTCGGGACTCATATGACTCATATGACTACAACAGCAACTGGTATTACTACTACTACTGGGTAAAACTATTACTACTATGACTCCTAACTCTATTACATGTGCCATTACTACAACTACTGCAGCCATAAATGTACATTCTAAACTAGAGTAAATATTAAAAAATAAAACATAATAAATTATGAACACACAAACACACTGACCATTCAGAGCGTCTTTGGCCTGCTGCAGAGCGCTGATGTGTGTGTGCAACTGGAACTTGTCCACTTCCAACTGAGAAACATGAATGTGATGGTCAGACAGCTGGCAACGGAGAGACCTGCAGACACAAGGAGACACTGAGAGAAAGACAGACAGCTGCAGAGACAGACAGAGACCTACAGAAACAGAGAGCAGTTAAGACATAAACCTGCAGACAGACAGACACCGACTGAGTACCTGAGCTCCGTCAGCTCGTCTTCCAGGCCCTCCCGTTGTCTGAGTAGACTGTCCTGCTCATCCTGCAGTCTTTGTCTGTCCCTCTGCAGCTGCTCCTCCTGCTGCTGTACTCTTCTCATCATCACTTCCTCTTCCCGCCGCAGCTCCTTCTTCGCTTCCTTCAACTCCAAACACACTGTTGCATGCTGGGATGAGAGCTGGGGAAGAGAGGGATGGAGTAAAATACTGTGATAACACCAACCTCCACTTCACATCCTCCTCCTCCTCCTCCTCCTCACCTCCTCCAGCTGCTGAATGCCCCTCTCTTGCTCCTCTGTCAGGGAGACCAGCTCCCTCTCTTTCTCTTCCATCATTCTCTCCATCTCTCTCTCTCTTTCTCTCAGCTGCTGGACCATTTGTCCTTCGGCCTCCACTTGGACCCTGAAGAACAGAACATAGTGAAGTTCGGGGTCTGGGAGTAAAAACATAGGCTCCCTGAATCACCATGTTGATGGGTTTGAGATCCTAGGATCGGTGGGGCCCAAGGTAGGGTCACTCAAGGCACATTGGTCCCATGTGAGGAGCCAGACTATATGCGGTCCAACATTATGTATCACACTCAAGTGCGCAGGCCAATGGCTGGTGGCTCAGCCCAAAAATAGAACATGTGACCAATACCATCCACAAGGGGATTTGGTGGCCAGTTGGACCGATCCTTGGGTATGAAGCGGGGCATTGGTTACATGGCATGTGACCTCTCTGGCGGAGTCAGTTGAGGTGCAGCCCACCTGAATGCCTCCCTGAGGAGAAGTTCCTAACATGTCCAAGGAGATCATGGTGAAGACCTAAAACATGCTGGAACGGTCTAGGTGTCTCCCAGGAGGATTTGGAGAATGATGCCAGGCATTGGAACATCTGGGTTGATTTGTTTAGCATTGTGCCAAATAAGGATGGATGGTTTGGGATCTAGGATTCACTGTTCAGGATTAAAGGTTGAGGGTGCAGGAGTTACCTAAGATGGCTGCAGTCCAGGTTGAGTGTTTTGGCCTCTCTCTGTAGATTGTGGACCTCTGAACTGATAGCCTGCAGCTGAGATTGACTGTCAGACAGTTCAAACTCCACCTAGAAACAAACACGAACACACACAAACACACATGCAGTGAGTGGGTCTCAGGGTTTCAGGTTTCTGGGCTATAGGGGGCTCCGGTACCTGCAGTAGCTGCTGGTTCAGGTCTTTCTTATTTGAAGCCAGAGCTGCATTCAGGGCGGCCATCTTGTCCAGAGCGTCCTGCCCCTCCTGCACCTCCCGCTTCAACACACACTCTGAGGACGAGAGACTCAACACACAGTCCCTGGACTGGGAGAGAGAGAGAGAGAAAGAGAGGGAAACAGAAGACCAGTGAAGATCAAGGGGAACGTTCTTGAAATGGCCTGGGCTTTGTACGAACCCCATGATGGTTCCTTTCTGATTCGGTTCTGGGCCACAAGTTCGAAGACAAACCACATCATTTTACATGTGAAGCTAAAAAAAATGAAGGAATGACCTAAATTGGCTTTTATTTTGAAAAGCTTGTGTGTCACGATTGTGTTTCCTCCTGTCACAGTTGATTGACATGAGTGATGTTTGAAGTCTCAGAGTCATGTGCTGAGGTGATGGAGGCGCGGCAGGTTGTACGAGAGTGGATTTTCATTTTGTTTGTGCAGCAGCAGTCGATGGATGTACAAACTGGAATCACCTGCTACAAATGAGCACTAAAAGGTGGAAGGTTGATGCCAAACATGGTTTTAGAAGTCAGGGACTGCTAGGTGTTCACATCCAGAGGTACAGCTGTTTGCTTAGTTTGCAACGAACATGTGGCTGTATTAAAAGACTAAACCTTGAGACAAAACACGTGGAGAAATACAGAAATCTGTCCTAATGTGGAACTGACAATCCACAGTGAATAATCCATAAACAAACAGTGTTTGAAAACATTGATATACGTGTGTGTTTGGGCCAGGAGCTGTTGTACTGGTTTGTATTTTTTACTTCAGGTATGCTTGTCAAAGATAAAACAGGAACACAGGATGGGTTTTATCCGTTTTGCTGCTTTGGATTATCTGTACAGTATTTTTAAAGACTCCTGCATAATTTATTGTTCTTAAGAAGATGCTGTTTGGAGTGATTTTAAGTACAATCAATGCTGAGGCATAGGAATAAGTGCACAGCGTATTTTCCACAATTTAATCTAGTGGTGAAATTACTACTTGATTGAGAAAATTTGTTTTTGGCTGCCAGCAACAATCCGGGTTTGTCATGTGGCACCCGAGGAAGTACACATTTCCTGCCCCTGCTCTAGAAGGTTATGGATTTTCTAGAATTAGAATGAACTCACCTTCTGCAGAGCGTCTCTAACATCTGCACATTCTTCTTCTGCTCTCTGTCTGTCTAACTGCTCTCTCTCCAATGCTGCCTATAGAAAAGAAAAAAAACCCCAGAGAAAAACTCCGATCAGTAAATCCTTCTGTCATTGAATGAGATTAGACTGGATCACTAGACGAGGCCGTCTTCTTTTGTGTCCTCACAGGACTCCTACAGCTGTATTTGCATGCTGCCATCATTAGGCAGTTCGCTATAATGAAGCATAGGTGAATGTAAACACACACTAACAGAACATTTAGCCTGTTTAAATGCGTTTCAGTGACCTTTTTTATCCCCTCTTTCATCATCTGTTGAAACCAGATTCAGTGACCAGGTTAAGAAATTGAAAAAAACCCTGATTACAACACGTCCATATCTCCTGTTGATTACCGGGCCACGTTCACCCTCTTTTTCAGGCACATGTCCATGGCTATGAGTTACGTCTAAAGATGCCATAAGAAACTTAAATTAAAACATAGCAGGCATCACCAACACAACGATTACTCAGAACCCCCACAATGTTTTATAATTGTCTCCACACAAATATAAGCAAACAGTGTTGGGCAAGAAAAAAGGTTTGAGAGACATTTGTAGCCGTTCATAGTTTTCATCATCACTAAGGACCAACTGCTGCATGAAGCCGGTGTGCCTGGTGGAGCTAATGTCACTCCACTGTCAAGTTGCCATGTGATGTCACTGTCACTCCACACAGCGCTCGTCTGAGCTCTGCAGGACAGCAGCGGTGTAGAACAAGCATCGGAATGAAGTGTACACGTCATGTCATCAATAATTAGCTCCACTTATATTCTAGCATTGATGCTGGAAAAATCATTCAGAACTTTTGGGCATACGTGCCTGGAGAGACACTAAACTCCTTTTCATGACGAATAATGACATCAGATTCTATTTGCTGAGGCAGAAATTAAGATTATCAGCCAACAGCTTTAATACGAGCATTTTACGATATTCCACCTTAACCTGGATTTGTTAACGTGGTCAACAATAACATTCCAGATCCAGTACCTTCAGAGCCTGGATTTCCACACGACTGAGAGTCTCTCTGTCCTTCAGCTGAACATTCTCCAGAAGCTCGCTTTCCACTCTGAAAAAGAACCAAAACAAAAACAGGTCAACAGAGGCCCCGACTAAAAGATAGATCTGGACCCACAAAGACAAAGGTCAAAACTCACAAAAAAACAAAAATAAAACCAGGACAGGAAGGAACGTAGAGGGAGGGTTTGGGCACTGCACGTTACCGTTTGTGTCTCTCTCTCTCCAGCTGGCTGCTCCTCTCTTCCTGCCTGTCTATCTCTCTCCTCAGCCTGTTGTTCTCCTTCTTCACCTCCTCCTCCCTCCTCTGCACCTCCTCCACCTGCAGACGCAGGGAGGAGCACGCCTCGCGCTCCCTGACAAAAAAAAACAAAACAGAAACAAAGTTATATCTAGACATACCGAGATTAAAGATTTAAATTACGGTGTGTGCGTGTGTTGGTGTGTGCCTGTACCTGCTCAGTAGGTCCAGCGTGTGTGTGAGCTCCTTCTGTATGTGCTGCGAGTGCGTTAGCAGCTGCTGGTTGTCATCCTCCAGCTGGGTCACTCTGGTCTGCAGGGCCGTAACCTCCTCCCCCACCCTCCGCAAGGAAAGCTGCGCCCCCTAACACACACGAACACACACATGTGGATTTGAACGTAGATTAAAAATTAAACGATGTGATCCTAAACTGACCTGCAGTTTTTGGTGTTTCCACTGGATGGCACTCTCAGCCTGAGCCAGGACAGACAGCATCGAGGACAGGTCGGGTCCGAGGCCGCTGTCTTCAGAGCCAATCAGAGACGACCTGCTGGTGCTGCTGCTTAGAACGCTGGACTGAACACACAGATACACACACAAACAACGCATTATAAGTGTTGTATGTCTGCAAGATTTATACTTCGTACCTGTCTCTCTTCCACACATGTGAGGGTTTTCACAGATTTTTGCCTTCCATGTTGTGATGATACCAGCGTGTGTTAATGGTCAACAACAGCAGAGACGGGAAACAAACTCACCAGTTTGACCACAGCATGACTGACAGACTGAAGGTCTCGCTCCGATTCTTTGTTTCTGTCCGCTCGCTCTCTCTCTTCATCCCTTCGTTTCTCCTCCACGTGCAGGGAGCGAGAGAGCTCGGCAATGCTGAGACGGCGAAAAAAAACAGAGGAAAAACATGGAGGCAGAGAGAACAATGTTATATTTTCCCCAGATTTAAAAAAAAAATGTAAACCCAAAAATGTTATTTTGGTTAGCACACTGATGCAATACACCTCATGGCCACAAGTACTGAGCTGAGAAACTGTGAAATGTTTCATTAATAAAGGCAGCTTCACATGGAACCACTGTACTGTTTGTTTATTACTTTACGGGAAAATGTCCTGAATGTTCAAACACAAAACACGTGTTCATAAAGACAAAGCAGTGAGGAAGAGGAAGAACAGGAGGGAGCTTACTGTTCCTTCAGCTGGAGAACTTCAGCCTCATGGACAAACTTCAGCTCTGAAATCTCTCTCTTCTTCTCCTCCTCCCTCCTGTCCTGCTCTATCTTCTTCTCCTTGTCTTCTTCTTCTTTGTGCTCGAGCTCTGCTAAGGAGAAGGTTCCAAGGCTGGTGGAGGAGGAGTGGAGACAAGGTGCAGAGTGGGGGGCCGTGGTGGAGGAGAGAGGAGTGACGCAGGGAGGGAGGTGGATCAGAGTGGAGGAGAGAGGAAGAGCTGAGGAGGCAGAGGAAGGGTGGGTGAGGACAGAGGAGGTGGAGTGGTCAGTGGGTGGAGCAATGAGCTGCAGAGAGGAGTTACTGCAGCCGGAGAGGAGAGAGGAAAGACGAGCAAATCCTGCTTTCAGCTCCCACACATCCCTGCAGAAAAGGACAGCAACCAGTCAGTCAACTTATAGTTTTGTCAGAGTTGGTCAACATGGTTACACACACACACACACACCTGTCCGCTGCAGTTTTGATGGTGTGAAAGTGACGTTTTAGAGCAACCACAGATTTCCACAAAGATAACAACCGAGCCTGAAACTGAGACACCACAACTGACCGACCCTGGGAGAGAGGGAGGCAGAAAGTGGGATGAAGGGGACAAAGAGCAAGAAAGGCAGAGGGGGCGGGGGAGAGAGAGAGAGAGAGAGAGAGTGTCAGTGATTTCTTAATAAATCTGTGATGTTTGGGATTTGTTTGCCACACATCTCCGCTCTCTCTCACCCCCCTCTCTCTCTGCCACTCAGCCTCCCTCTGCTCTGCCTCCGCCGCAGCTCTCGTCAAATCAGCTGTCAGCTTCTGGAGGTCCTCCCTCAGCGCCCGGTTGGCCTGATCCGATTGGCCAATCTGCTCGCGGAGGAGAGCGTTTGTCTCAGCCAGACCGACGGACCTGCACAGAAAGACATACATCTGTGCATCAAAAACATCTGCATAAAAACATCTGCAAACATACACAAACAGACAAACCTCTGCTGTTCCTCCTCCAGCCTGATGAGGGCGCTCTCCAGGGAATCACTGTGTTTATCTCTGATTCTCCGCTATAGACAAACATGGCGACAACAAAACAAACCACAACTAATGAATTACACGATGAGTCCAGTATTAAGGCCCTTTCACATGGGAAGCATGAAACTCATTTATTCTAACAGCCCGCAAGGGCAGATTTGTGTTGTTCCGAGCAAAGTGCGGGTGTTGCCGAGCCCAGCCTCAATTTTGGGCGCTGTGTGCTGTAACGAATTCCCACGTGGCCGGTAGAAACAAGAACGGAAAACAAGATGTCGGTCCCGATCTGTAAACCCTTCATATCTCTCTAGTTGATGGCAAGCTCAAAGCAAAATGCTTCCCGTGTGAAAGCCCCTTTACGTCTTCTGTAGTGCAGCGGCATTAGTACTTCAGTCTGACCTCTGTGTTGATTAGCTCTGTGTGTTTGATCTGAAACTGAAGCTCCAAGCGCTGACAGCGATCTCTGTACTCCAACACCTGCACAAAATGCAAGCACAGTGAGTACACAGTGAGTACACAGTGAGTACTACATCTGTACTTTGGTGAGCACTATCCAACAATACAGAAGAGAAGTGACAGTCCAATATTCCTATTGATAATCACGTGGAGAAAAGTCACCAATCAAGCCCCCCCAATAAAGTGAAACTCTTATTTCCTTGTCACATGTTGTTAGTAGGGTAACATTCAGAAACTTGGGTGGTTTCATAGGTTGTTTGCCTGTTATGAAGCCGATCAACATCACGGAAACAACGCAGGTTTAAGCCTTCGTTGATGAAAAGATGTTTGTCACCTTGTTTTGCAGTCGGTGGATGAGCAGAGCCTGACGAGCCTCCCGCTCTCTCCCCACCTTCACCTTCCTCTTCCACTCCTTCTGTTCATCCTCCACACGCAGAGAGTGAGCAAGCGAGGGAGAGACAGATCGATACAGCTGCAGGGACAGGAAGAGGGAGAGGGAGAGAGACAGGGTGTGAGGGACGGAGATTAGGAAAGAAAAGGGGCAGAGAGAGACGTGTGGGGGGACAGTGTTATAATGCTGTGATGATGATGATGATGATGATGATGATGATGAGAGTCTTCTTTGGATGTGTGCCCTCCCTCATCCTCACCCTCTGGCTCAGCGCCTGGCTCCTGGACTCCGCCTCCTCTCTCTCTGCATGGCTCTCTGCCAGTTCCTCCTGCAGCCTCGCCACTTCCTGCTTCAGCTCCACCCTCTCCTTCTGCCAGTCAATCAGCAGCTCAGGCTCCATGCTACAGAGACATCATTAAAAAAACAGAAAATGGAGAGAATGTTTTCTTACAGGGGTTGTCTGGTAAATCCAGAGCCTGCGGTTTGTTAGGCGATACCAGTGTGAATCTGTCAATTGGATTCAATGATGCTGGATTCAATACAAAAATGATTCTTAGAAACAATCAATTCAATTCAGTTTTGATGAAACTGGGTCTTAGCCAGTTTAGTTTAACTTTGAGTCAGTTACTATGGCAACATACTTCAGAAGCTGACCTGCTGAAGCCTGCAGACTGAAGGAAGTGTCAAAGACGGCGTGTCCTTCTTTTGGAGAGACAGTTGATGCTTACGCACAGAACTCTGTCAGGAGAGGCTGGTCTTGCCCTGTTTGGATGATTTATCATTCTATAACATTTATCTGAACAATATTCTCGGCCCTGATATCATTCATATGACACACCACGGACAAACGACTACTGTAATAGGGCCACCGTAGTAAAAGAAAGAAGGAAAAAGCCAATTTCTCTGAAACATTCGCAAATTTACAAGAAAAAAACGATCAGAGCCTCTATAGGTCGAGCACTGGCACACACCTGTAAAGGTCAGCTGTTTGGTTGACTGGTAGTGCATTCATTTAGCAGTTGGAATGTTGCGAGTTTGAGTCCTGCAGGACGTTACCCTCCCCTAATTTACGTGTTTTTTGTCGAGAAGCTGTGTTGCTTCATTTTGGATCCACCGCATCACTCAGGCTCCACCTGCGACTTTATAACTTTAGAGATTTCTAAATTTAAAAACATGTATGTGTATATAGCATAATGTTGGGTAACACAAGATAAAACTTTGTTTTTTTTTCATTCTCCTGCATTGACTCAATCAGTCATTTTTTTGTCACAACCAGCTCTCTTCCTTGTTTCTTGCTGCCATGTTTTGCTTTTTTTCTTAATTATAGGCTCATATTTTATATATGTATCAATTCATATGTCTAATTCCACTGACGAGAAGTGAGAGGGACTAGCCCTTCTCTCTTCTCCTGTTGCCAGGGTGAATCATGTTATCTATGGCTTTTTACAGATGTCGAACATAGATAGATAGATACGTACTTTATACATCCCCAAGAGGAAATTCACGTAACATGCACTTAACTCGGCGTTTATATACTCTGAGTAGATTGATCTAACTCAGATCAGCTCAGAGTTTGTCAACTCAGAATTCAGTGTTAGACTCGGGGTTTGTTAAATCTGTTTTCTGAAAGGGGCCCCAGATCACTCCCCACTGAACATCAATGACTCCACAGTGGAGAGAGTGTGAAGCAACAAGTCTCCTGATGTTCACATCACAGAAGACCTCACCTGGAACACCAACTCCCTGACCAAGGGACCCCAACATCACCACCATTACCCCACCCACCCATCCTCACTAGGTTTTACAGTGCAACTAAGTACAACAGAAAAATATAAATTAAGTAACATACAGCGAGTCCTCCTAGGCAGAAAACAAACAAGAAACAACGAGATGTCAGCCTGACTGAGGGATGATTAAATAGCAGCCAGTGTCTCTGATCGTGATGGGCTGAAACCCCCGTGAGCCACAGGAGCCCTCTTTAAACTTCATTAAACAGAGGACTTCTTTTCCAAACAAACACATTTAAGTAGGATGAAAACGTGCTACATTGTCTATATTATTGTTAACTTCTGCTCGCCACAGACAGGCTCATCTCCATGAGCACTTGGTTTTAGTTTATAACAGTTAAAAAAAAAAAGCCCGAAGTGTTAGGACACATTCTGTATATCATAAAGGAATAGAATAAAGAGGATTTTAGGGGATTTTTTTGGTGTGTTCATTCATTTATTTACGAGTTGCTACTATAACAAAACCCGTTAACTTTATCCAAAGTCCGATAAATAACCAGGAATTGTTTGTATTGCAGTGGTTCCTGTTACCAGCAGCATCGGCGTATTAACTTAATCATCTGATTTTAACGGTACGGGATCAGTAAATCCCAGAGTGAAGTCAGTTTGCAGTGAGCTGAGCCCGTTACATCGGCTGCGTTCCACCCAAGCCTGTACCAACCACAGACTTACTTCACACAACAGCTAGCCGGCTAGCTCGCTAACAGCGTAAACAAACGTTATTCATTGTTAAAGTTCGTACCTGCGCCTGCCAAGACTGTAGAAAAGTCTTCGTAAACTGACATTCAAAGAATAAACAACAACAGGAAAACAGCTGCGGCGCGAAACATCACACAGCGAGCGTCAACTTCTCCTGTGCGCAGATTCAAACCGAGAAGCTCCAACTTCAACACGGAATTAAAAAGTCACGTGACACGGTGAAACTCCTTCCTTCTGTCTTCATAGCGCCCCCTGGTGGACCAAAAAGGGGAATCTGTTTACATGCCTAAGGGCAGAAAACAAAATGTTCTTATGATCAGTATTTCTCAATAGTAGGTCATATTCACATATTTACGTGTAGGTATGTATCTCTGTGTGTATATATGTATATTATATTATATTGTTATATTGTTTGGTTATATTTTATTTAATATTATAGCATTTTTAACCTGTCTTTTCTTCGTGTTTAGGCCAGTTTGATGCTGTATTGCATATAGAGGTTTTTTAGAGTGTCTGTCTTGCTAATTTGATTGTCTGGCCATAAAAATTTAGCATGATATTAAAGTACGTTCATGAAAGTGTTTAAAACTGTATTTATCAGCAGATTATAATCGGATATAGAGGTTTCCAACAATAAATTTAAAAAATCAAGAAAAAAGGAGCGTTCAAACAGACAACTTTAGTTATTGTTACGTTGTGTTCACGATCTTAATTGACATTTATAAAAAACATTTTGATACCCACAATGCACCCCGAAGATGAGAGAAAAGATGGCTATAAGGTAAGATTGTTTATAATACTTTAATAACTGACGTTCATCCTTAATCTTGGTCCACACTTAAGGAGAACATTTCTCTTATGCGTAATATTTCATGTTCCAGAACATATTCAGGAGTGCAGAAGAAAGTAAAGAGAGAGGCAGGCAATCTTTTGGCCTAGGACATGATTCTGTCTTCATATGGGGACATTTGGATCCAGTCCTGGATCACAGTAGAGGCAGCCACCCCTCAGCAAAAATGGACCAATGTCCCAGCACAGTGACTAAGGTATGATTCTACTGAGCTCTGACTGCCTTTTTATGAAAGGCTATATTTTTTATCTATTCTTGTTCCACAAAGTGTGAGTCGTTTGTGTTTGTTTGATTAGTCAATAAAACACCAGCACACATCTGTTTCACGTGTCTCACCTGCTTCTGTCTTTTCTAAAGCAGAACTGATTTGGTTTAAGGCTGCGACTTCTCAGAGCTCCGGAGATAGGTCAAAGGTTGGAGGCGGTAGGTCAGCACAGACTTTCGGACAGGAAGGGGAGACGCCGTCTGATCCTGGAGCTTTCCTGGTATTCAGTCTGTTAAAGAGGTGGCTCACTTCCTCTTCCCTTAATGTGAGTGGGTGAGGGGGGGTGCTGTTTGGGGTGTTTTATATGG
>OMNV01013438.1:11718-28007 GCA_900303265.1 Brotula barbata
TGGGGGGGTGGGGGGTGTGAGACTTCCTTTAGAAATGTGCAGTAAAAGTCATTCAGTTCGTCTGCCAGATGTTGGTTCTCCTCCTGTGTGAGGGTTTTTCTTCCTGTCGTTGGTGATATGTTTCAGGCCGTTCCCTCTTGTACAGGGTCCTGTCCCCCCTTCTGAAGGCCTCCTTTTGCTGTGAACCATGGTTTGTTGTTGTGGGTGGTGCGTGTCCTGGTGGGCAAGACTCCTCACAAAGGTTGAAGTAGGAAGTCAGTGTTGATGAGTTCACGTAGGCTGGTGGCTGCAGCCTCTCATACACTCCAAGCGGTTCAGTCCAAGCAGGCATGAGGCCTCTTCAGTCCAGTGCCCCTCCGTGGATTTGCAGGTTTCTGCCTGTAGGTTGGGAGGAGATGGAGCAGACAATGATCAGAGAGTCCTGAGGCTGCACGGGGAACAGAGCGATACGCGTCTTTTATTGGAATGCAGCGGTGGTCCAGAGTGATCCTGTCCCTGGTGGGACTGCTCAGATGCTGTATGAATTTTGGGAGTTCATGGCTGAGGTTTGCTCTGTTAAAATCCCCCAGAAAGATGAAAAAGTGTTTTTCTTTAATCGTTTATGTTTTGGTGTATTTTGATTTAAGTTTAAGTTCAGTGAGTCTGTGAATACTTCTACCTCCACCACGATCGCCTACTTCTCGCTCTCTGTGAGTAACCTTTTCCCCCTTACATTCATTGGTGTTTCACTTCTCCATATGTCCAGATATCACATCATGTCAATCACTCATTTATCTGTCATAAATAGTTGTAAATAACCCTTTTGTTTATCACCATGACGCTGTCTAAATGTTCCTTATAGTAGGAATCAGGATCAGAGTAACAAGAATTATGACCAAAAGCGGTGGAGTGGTGCCAATTCCTTCGTGTAGTTAATGCTACATTACTGATATATATGCTTTTTCATGATCGCACTGTATTTGATGTATTGAAATGACATGAAGTTTACCCTAAATATTTAGTTTCTTAATGTTTCCACATCCTTTATACTGTGCTTGGATTTTTTCAGAGTACTGCTGTAAACAAACAAAACAAAACAAACACGTCATGGTGATGCAATTGCATCAAAATGTGTCGACGGTAACATTACACATTTGGGGTGATTTATTAGTAACCAAGACCATATTGGAGCGCCTGCTACTGGAAAAGTGAAACAATTAGTGTTTTTTCTATATTTCTAAAACTGTCAGTAATTAATTATTTCCTTAGTGTCTCCAAAAAATGTCACCGTGATGTGGGAGACAAACCTGTACCAGTAAAAGCTCCAATGGGCGTGTGGAGGAAGTACCACCCTGTTGACATGAGCGTTGACCTTCGATGTCAACTCGTGCAGAGGATAAAGATGAGCCCTTTGGCGTACAGTGGGACGAGTCGACGGACGTTGTTAGTTTTTGTAAGACTGCTGAAAAAGGGCTTGATGTGAAATAGTGAACAGGTGTTTCTACAGATGGTGCTGCATCAAGACATCACGGTGTTGGCGACCAGGTCCCACAGAGGGCGCCAGATGCCAGGTGACGCACTGTTATTAACACGTGGAAAGTCTAGCAACAGAGCAGAGGTCATCGGAGCTGCATGAAGGTGTTTGGCTGCTCTGTGTGAAAAAAGCCGCAGCTTATTTCCATCTTTGGTACCACAGAGGAGGACGGAGGATTTCCAGATCGCCTTTTTGCACACATTTCTGGAGGAGCAGCGCTCCCCTCTCGCTGAGAATTACATCGATTTGGTTTACTTTTGTCCAAAACGGGCTTATTCATCAGACATATTTAACTCACAAAATCAGCTGAGTATGTCAATGGAATGGAGAAACGTCAGTGTGTTGGGCTTTAGACAAACTTTAGGGTTTTAAGAGAACTGGCTCTGTGGAACAGAGTAGTGAAGGAGTTATCATATGACACGTATTCACTCCTAACTGAAACACTGGAAGCTTCTCGAGCCCATATCCAGTGCTATAACCCTGCATTTGACAAAAGTGACGACTGAGTGCTTGGAACGATCAGCTGACAGCGATCAGAGTCTTCGGCTCGCCTCATGCTGGATACCGGCCTCAGGTCAACATCTCTCTCTGTGGCCTTCCACCAACGTCTATTTATGTGTGTCGGGGATTTCTGTAGCGATCGTTGTCAAATTAACGGGAGGAAACAAACTGAAAGCTACTTTGAATGCTACTCTCCGTATCACTTTTTCACCCATCCCGCTACAACTTCCTGATTTCCCAGAAGGCCCGAGTGTCTGACTGAGGGCAGGTAGAATACTTGTATCGATCGTTATAGCTGACATGCAGCCTTTTTCTCTCCTTCCTTTGTCATGTTATATTCATTTTTCTCTCCTTTAATTGTGAAGATGGTCCACGGACATTTTTTTTTAACAATCAGAAGTGGACCTTAGATTACAACCGATTGAGAACCCCTGACCTAAAAGCCTCCCAGACCTTGGGAAACATGATTCTCCTACAGTAACACATGCTGGAGGCTGTGGAGATGGTTTTCATGGACCGGGACTAAGACTAATCAGGAGCAGATGATCAGAGATTCTTGATTAAAACCTGCTCCAGAATGTGCAGGACCTCAGGTGAAGGTTCATCTTCAAAACAACCAAAAGACACAACCAAGATAAACCAGCAGCGGCTCAGGGACGAGTCTTTCAATGTCCATGATTGACCCAACGGCAGCCTGGACATCGATCCCATTTAATTGAACGTTTCTGGAGAGACCTGGAAATACTTCATACGTCTGTACAACCCAATAATAACACCTGTGACTATTTCTGTGATTATTAAGACCTTATGTGAAAAGTAAAGATGGAAACTATAACCTTTGTTGCAGAAACACAAAATGAAAAATGAATATTGAAGATTCGATTATTTTATTAGATAACATAAAATAATGGACAAACAAGGATATCATGACATAAAAAAGGAAAATAAAATACTAGAACTTTCTACAAAATCAGACGTGGTTTACTTTATACACCGTTAAATCCATCGTCTCTTACACCTTTATCTCTCTTATAGAACAACAACAGACAAATCATTTTATGGAAAAGTTCAGCTGTCAGATGACTCGTCAAACTCGTTCTCCTGACAGTGAGAGTTCTGAATTGTCTTCTCCCGATGGCAGCAACGTCTACGTCGTTTTCTCCCGAGTTCCTGAAGCGGCTACATTTACAGCTGAGATCGAATTCCGTATCCACGTTTACAGACAACGTTGCCATGGTAACAGATCGAACAGCCGTTTGCTTTTCTCCTTCCAGCAGGAGACACGTGGAGGATCAGGACAAACCATCGACTATTACATCCACATCACTCAAACAACACAACCCTGAGCTGAAAACATCATCTACGTTAGCATGATGGAGGAGAGCTGCTAGGGAGAGGAAATAGCATATGTCAAGATTTGCATAAATTAGTTATCGCAATAAAAATTGAAATGAGAGGAAAGAAATGGGAACCTTCAGGGAATGTTTCTCATCACACAGGAGTGGAACAAACCATCACCTCCTCTTTCTCTCTGTCCACTCAGAAGGAGTCCTTTTTAGTTTGCTAGCTTATTAGCGTGGTAACATCAGCAGGTCAATGAGAGACATTGTGGATGCCAGAAGGTTGATTCATTATTATATAAATACGAACAGTTTACGTATAATAACAGACACCAACTCAACATTCAAAAGTTGTCAAATGAATAACGTTTGCTCTCAGATTAGTTTTTTTTACTCTGCAAATCTTTTATACATATCTACATAATCATTAAATAATATAGAACAAAAAACAACTGGGTAATAATGGATAGCACCTTTTTTAATAACACAAAGTCTTTCGCCAATAGTTAAGACGACCGTAAACAGACTGGGACCAAAACCAGCTGTTCACCATCATCCCCGCTCACCTTTGGTTTAAACTTTGATCACCTGCCACAGCTGGCCACCATTAGTTAGTAACAACAACCCTTCAGTATCTGGATGAGCAAATCATTTATCACTACAGTGTGAAACGTTAGTTCAGCCGTGCAGTTGGATTGATTGAAACTCTGGAGCCACGGACCGAACGAGCCTTTCTTCTGATGCCTGCTCACAGATTTGCGATTCGGAACTTGTTGATTGATTGATAAAAGTGGAAACAACAAGGAAGGAGACGGAAGGAACATGTCATGAACACCTCCCACGTTGGAAAACCAACAATTTATAGTATATGGAAGACCAACACGGTCCAATCTATACGTTGAGTGTTTCTCTTGGTCACAATGTTGGCGTTGTTCAATTATGTTGTGCTGTGGACGGCGGTTCATCAGCTTGGGGAAGCAGCGGCAACTGGAACAGAGATCTCCTGACTCTGCAGGAGATCCTTAATCACAGCTCTGCCTTTAGATCGGAGAACTCGCCATCGTGGGTCTGTTTGGTAGCAGCTGGTCAGCTGCTCAGACTGTCCTTAAGCCTTTCACGTAGGAAGCGGTGGTAAAATCAGCGTCTGTCCTGGCTGGCTGCTTGGTTTCTATTGGCTGAGTCCAACTGAGCGTGGGGTCATAGTTCTGCACGGATCTCGCGCGTTGCGTTGCGTTTCACAGCAGGGTAAGCCGTACACGTGAACTTCTTTAGGAACACAGTGCCGCCGTTTACACGTCCTTTGTGAAAGGCCCTGAACAGTCTCTCTTCAGATTGTCCTCTATTCTCAGATTCCTCCAGATAACACACGGTTTAAAACCACAGACTGTAACTGAGGAAATAACACACAGACTCCAATGAAGGCGACTCAGGTTCTGTCCCATCCAAACTGGCCATGAATAAATTGTTCTCTTTAACAAGAAGTCTGAACAAAAACTCTGAGCCACCGCACTGAACACAACAACGATTGCAATCCAACATGGAAAGTCCCACTCTGCCAAAGTCCCACTCTGCCAAAGTCCCACTCTTTGGATGGCAGTGAAAACACTACAAATACAAATGTACTGTATGTGCCTTACATTAACAGATACTCTGCTTTGCTTTATACCCTCGCGTCTTTCAATTAGCATGCTAGTGTGTTATGTTAGCATTGAGCTCAAAGTGCTGCTAATGCTGATTAAGATTCAGTCATTATTTTGAGGTATCTTGTCACGTGTATCATGTCTAAATTTTGACCTGATGGTGGTGACAGATTAGCAGTCAGCAAATCACCAAAGACATCAAGATTGGTCCTCTGAGAGAAGCTAACAGAAGGAAAACGACAATAAAGGTTTGAGCAAAACTATTAGCTTAGCTTAGTACAAAGACTGGAAGCAGGCTAGCTATGTCTAAAGCAAGAAATGAAAACTTCAACAAATTCCAGTTCCAAATCTGATCAGATTTTCACTTTGCAAAGAAACAAACTAATCATCCGTCAGGAAGTCGGGAAGATTTTGAACCAATCTATGATTTTCCCTTCCTTTTCCTGATGAAAGTGTAAGATTTTGGACAGTGAAGCCACAGTGTCAGTCTGACAAACACGACGGACATCGTACAGACAGATAACAAAGTGCTACATTGATTAAATTCAATTATTATGTTTTGAGGACGCAGTCTGAACAAGAAAAAGTCTGGATTGGTTGTAGGCTCAGAACTTATCACTCAACCCCGGGGGAGTTTTGCTGGGCTGGAGGAACCGGCCTCAGTAGGTCTTCAGTTTGAATACCTTGCTGAGCCTAGAGGTGGCGCTGGAGTAGACGAGGAAGGATCCTTCATCGGTGCTGAAGTGTTCCCAGTCCCTGCAGCCGAACGTCGGGAGGCTGTGGACGGGAACGAACCCTTCGTAACCCTGCCACCTGAAAACAAAGACACACGGAAGAATTATGTAGGAAACACACTAATCTGCAGCGTATCACACACCCACACACCCACACACACACAGCACACAGAACTGCTGCGTGAGGGATCAATCCCCCTCTTACATCTCCTGCTCCTCCATGTTGTAATTGCTCCCAAAAATCAAGTAATCATCTTGGCTGTTGGTGCGTGAATGGGTGAATGTGAGCCAAGTTTGTAAACTTACTTCCTGTGTTTGTTTCTATTTCCCACCAGCTTTCTGCATCACACAATTTGAGCTAATTGTCACATACTTCAGTATAAACGCCAATGACCAGGGGAGGCATGACTTAGGGGGTAAGGGGCGGTGCCTAGTGATCAAAGGGTTGTCGGTTCAATCTCCTGCTCCTCCATGTGGAGGGTCCATAAAATTGCTTATTAATATGTGCTGTCCAGACTACATCCTGCATTAATTTAGTGTGTTTTTTCCATCAATCTGTTTATTTGTGTCCTGTGTGGAACCCACATTAGGCAACAGTTTGATGGTACTTACAAAATTCATAGTCTAAGATGAATTTTAGTGGGTGGATTGGATGAACTGCTACTCTGTCACATCGTTGACAGTCCCTGGTTAGTTTTGTCATGTGTCGATGGTTTTTTGTTTGTGTTAATCTTAATCTTTCCCCAGACCACAAACACAACAGCACCAAACATTAACAATCCTAATAATGTTGTCACATTGATTTGTTTGGAGCGTTACCTCAGTGTGTCCGTTCCATTTCCAACTGAACCGACATGCTGTTATTACCACGAACAACCACTGGGTGTCAGTTGTGAGACAAGAAAAGTCAAACCTGAGGATTATCACTTTCACTGCTGTAAATCTGTGACAGTATGAACGTGGATTTGGCCTCCTGCTACACTTCAGCTACACAGGAATTACTTCGCCCCGGGATGTCAAAGTATTTTGGAATCATTGATTGTTCGTCAAAGAAAAGAGCAAGTAAGTAAGATGATGTATGAACCTGTAGACGATGCTGTTCAGGGAGTACGAGCTGCCGTCGTGAGAGTTGGCCACCACGAGGAATTTCTCCTCTCCGACGGTGAAGAATTCCCAGTCCACGGCACTGAGATTGACAACAACAAACAACATCAACGACAATAGTAATAACATCAATAAACAGCACAAACAAACAAACAATAAGGCCCAGCGTTCAAACTGCTGCTGCTGGGACGCAGGACTCCAGGACCCCTTAACAATCATAAACCCAGACTTGGAAGTGACTGGCAGGTTGTTTGATTGTACTTTCCAAGTCGTTCCAAAGTCAGTTGGTCCTGAAACGGACTAGTCAAGGCCCACATGGACACTAGATGAGATAATGATGTGTCTCATCCTGCAGCTTTCCCAGTGACAGGAGGCGATGAATGTTTTGTTTAATTTTTCATAAATTGTTACTCCTAGTTTTTTTTCCTATGTAATTAAAAGAATGTATTTTTTAATAATCCTTTAAATGATGTACGGAAGTTCTTTAAGTATCTCTAGAATGTGGAACATTACAGACTTCAGGTGATGTAATTTTGTTCTTCATTGCTGATTTTTCAAACCTGAGCAAAAACCAAACTGTAGGTTCAAGGTTCAGGAAGTTTGAACAGACATCACACAGATTTGGGCCAAAGTTGTGTGTGAATGTGTCAGAAGGGTTCGGTCGCATTTTGGTTTGTTGGCGTTCCAGTAACTGTTGAGGACGTAAAGCCGGCAGCGGGTTCTGACCTGTGTGTGAGGAGGTCCTGGAAGCGGATGAAGGTCCTGGTAAAGGTGTTCAGTTCATAGATGGTGGAGTTGATGGTGTAGACACTCTGTCCGCTCTGTGAAACCATCTGACTGTTGGCTACAGCCAGAAAGAAGCGACCGTTGATCTGGAACGTCTCCCAGTCTGTTGCTCCGACGGTCTGCAGGCACAAAGCAAAAACGAACATCTCAAATACAGTATCGCAACAACTATCGGCCAGATTGTCAACGCAGCTGGTTCAGACATTCCCGGTCCTCAGGGGATGAACCTGAACCACTGCTTCCCAGCACATTTACCCTTTGTAACCCTCATAACGCATAAAAAGAAAAGAGTAATAATGATGACATCCCCTTCAGCCTCACCTGTGCATTGAGTTGTTAGCATTGTTAGCAATGCTAACAATTCAATGCTAATAATGTTAAAGTCTGAACTTCTTGATTGGATTATACACACACTGAATGGAAGACTGGATCATATTTTTGGGATTGTGTGTTTATTGTTTTAATCACAGAATAATCTAAATTCAAGGCGAGTGTTTGCATGGCGTATCAATCCAACAGTTGTTTGAAGGTGTCTCTCTTTCTGTCGTGTGATGTTTTCTTGTCTCTTTTTTAAACTGTGTGTGTGTGTGCAGACCTTTTCATCCCATTTTCCTATTTCATCCTATTTTGTTTGTTTATCCAAAGTGGGTTCGGGACTTTTCCTGGGTAGGTCAGAAGAGTGAAAACAAAATACAAAAAAAATAAAAAAAAATCAGACAAGACAAAACACCATGGAGTATTAGGATTCCTCCACTGAGGAACAGGAAGAAGAAGCTGAGATGTTTGAGTCCAGGCAGATCGAGTAGCAATATCAGTACTGAATATGTGATATTTCAGTTTTTAATCTGGTATCTTCATCTGTGTGGGTGAACCCTGATTATTCTGTGAGTTGTCAGGGATCCGTTTCCCTTCCAGGAAGATGACAGTGAAGAGGTCAGACGGCTGTAAAACGTTTGAAGCTGTTACATCAAAGCTGCTTCATAAAATCTGATTGAAATTCATAAAAGTGTTTTAGCTCTGATCAAACAGAACAAAATCACCTTCCAATTAAACATCAGGAAACCAGAAAGAGAAATTAATGATCCTCACCACAACACACAGCACAGGTGTAGGTGTGTGTGTGTGTCTCTCTCTCTCTCTGTCTGTCTGTCTCAGAGAGAGAGAGAGAGAGGGGATTTCCAGCTGTGTTTGGACTCATCACTCAGTTGGGATCATCTGACAGACGTTTATTGGATTTTAAAACCCACAATAAACATCTTGAATAAACCCTCATGAAGCCGTCTAAAGCTTCAGTCTGCAGCGGTCCAGCCACCTCCACACTGCTGAGGTGTCACGCTGGTCAGCTTGGAGTCGCATCCACAGACCGACATGCTGTGAGGAGAAACCAAAGCCTTCAGCTACAACAAGAAGCCCTCAAGGCCTAATTTCTCTTTGCCTATCTGTAGTCCAACAGCATGGACAGCTGTCATCACAGGACACTGGGATGTCGTACTTGGACTTGGTTTTGTATGAACATGGCTGCGTGTCTGTTTTTAGGTGAAGAAAAAGAAGAAGAAGAAGATTCATACACGGAGGAAGTTTACATGACGTGACGAAGTCGGACAATGTTTGCATGCGACTCAAACTTGACTTTTAAAGTGCATGTCAACACGTTAGTCCGGCTGGAAACGGGGCTCTCAGAGCCGGACTAACATATCTGGAGGATGCGGTCGGAGCTCGGCTGCACTGAAACGTTTGTACTCTTTAATTGGACCGGCGTTCTGTAGGTTAGAGCCCGTCACGTTGGTAAACAACATATAATAGGTCACAGGATGTAAACGACACATTTCCGGACGGACGAGGAGACAAACTTCATGTACGGTCTCTGGGAGTCAGACACCCTCTCTACGTTTAAGATTAGTCTTTCCTTTATGATAAATCTTATAGTTAGGACTGGATCAGAATCACCCTGGACCAGCCCCTAGTTATGCTGCTATTTCCCAGGATGCACTGTGCTTCCTCCTTCTCTTTCTATACTAAGTTATGTCCCATTACTTCATGTTACTGACTTGTCTTCCTTCCCTTAGTGTTTGTCCTTTGTCTCCCATCAGGTCCACATGGAGTTTAAGACCTCTTCCAGTTGGACTCATTTCCAGATTCATCTTTGTTACTGTTATTATTTCAGTTGCTCTCTGTTTCTCTCTCTGTGTCTCCCCCCTCCCTCCCACTTTCTCTATCAACCCAACCGGTCAAGGCAGATGGCCGCCCTCCTAGACCAGGTTCATTTCCCTCCTAGTCCAGGTTCTGTTCAAGATTTCTTCCCGTTTGATTTGCTTTTTCTCCTGTTTTAAGTTGGGAGGTAAAAGTCCTGTATTTTCTTTTGTCACAGAGTAGGTTAGTTTAAGTTTTATAGATGTTGGACATGTACCCATCCCATCCTGGTGCCATTTTCCCATTTTCCCCTGTGATGATAATCAGTGATCGTCATTCAGGTTTCATTTCTTGTGCTGGTTGTGTTTGTTTGGGAGCTGGGAAGGAGGGGGGGGGTCCTTCTTTTCATGTGCGCCAGGGTTTCCCCGAGGCCTGGGGCGGAACAGTCATGTACAAGCTGTCTCGGCACGTCCAGCCCAACCAACTCCTGCTACTGTGTAGCGAAAGCTGCAACCAAGGCGAGCGATACATACCAGCAGCTGAAGACAGCCCTTACTGCATGCAGGTTTCAAATAGTTCTCTCTGGCCAATGAAATATATATCAGCTAAGAGTAAATTTGAGATTAAGTTCCATAATTTATTGCAGCTATGGAGAGGTGCAGAAATACATTTGGTTGTTTCATGTAGACTGGATCTTGTTTGTGAATATTACGCTCAACAAATAAATTGGGTCAGAAACTCAATAATAGATAATGATAATAGTAATAATAGCAATAGACTGGACCGGACCGATGTCACCTGGCACCAACACATAAATCATAATCCATAATCCATACATCTTACTTGTACGATAACTATTCAACAATGCCATACTATAACCACATAAGCAACATTATTTACATATTCACTATATTGTCTCCTAAAACTGTCACTTCATCGCATAGCCACTTTATTTTTTATCTGTGTAACTATTTGTATCTTTATTGGCATATTTTCAGTACATTCTCTATGTTGCCCCACCTGAGTATGAGCAACTGCAGTGGTGCCCAATTGCCCCTGGGGATCAATAAAATATTTGGACTTCATGGACTGCAATTTATAGCGCTTTTATCCAAAGCACTTTACAATTTTTGCCTCAAATTCACCCATTCAGACACACATTCCCACACCTAAAGCCGAGGTAACCAGGCAAGGCCCACTTACTTGTCGGCAGCAATTTGGGGTTAAGGTCCATTCAACTTATTTCCCCTCAACCCTGTACTAAGACACAGAAGAAGAAGAAGCTTAGTTCAGGTTCCAAGAGTCCGAGTCCAAGCAGCAGAGACAATGACAAAGTAATGATAAAAGAATGTCCTATATTTCAGTTTTATTATGATAGATACAGTAGAGAAACGGGCAGAAAGGAGATGACATGCAGCAAAGGTCAGAGGTTGGGTTGGGTCATTAATGACTGTATCATATGATAAACTCTGACCAAGATGAATTAGGTGATTACAGCAGTTTTATGCTTCTTGCCACAGTGCCGCATTTGTCCATATTGTTGGTTTTGTGATAGATCTTCAGGATCTTGTGAACGGCCCTGTTTGCTCTTCTGTCACCTCGCGGTCTTTGAGCTACAGATTGAAGGATGGTGGATGTCTCTCACTTTGGTTACCTGTTTGTACAGCTAATGAATGTCTGTACAGTGGCCCCAGGCTCCAGTTTCAGCCGTTGTCTTCAGTGCTAACTTGGGTCCTGTTTCAAGTGCAACAATTTGAGTCAGTAAATAAATGTGTAGAATGAATGAAATGTCATTGGAAGGTTTGCTTGTCGAATGAAGGTTGACATTGTTCATCTTGGAAAGATATATATTCATTAGTCCTACAAATGTTTTAATTCCATGACTGGCTACAGATGTGCTCTCTTCTTCTTCCTCTTTATCCTCCAGCCTGAAGCTTTTACCGGCACGCCAGATGGGAACTTTCAATGTTACAATGATTGAAGAAACAACACATACTGTAGCAGAGTATTTCTTGGGAAAATGAATCTGATGGAAAATATTATTTTGGGCTGGTGGACGTCAAGGGAAATTCCACACAGCATGACAATTTACTTTATTTCTGGCTTTTGTGAAATCCTCTGTCACCTCTGATTACAATGAACTGGATGTATCAGTTACACATGTGCTCTGCATGATATTCTACCTGAGCCCTCTTTGTGGATTGTGGCCACATTGGTTTTGGGTCTTGGCCAGGTTGTACAATGTCTGTGTTCCTCGATGTAGATCCATTTCAGTCCTTTAACCGCCAACCTCTTAGTCAGGAAAACTCAGATGGCTTCCCTCTCCCTGTCCATGTTCACGGTTAGCTTTCCTCCTCCTCTGTTTGGGTTTGTATTACTCACTCAAAATCGAACATTTGTGTCCACGGCTGCAGGATGTCAACGTTAAAATCAGAAAAATCTGCAATCACCACGCAATCAACATTTGTTCTCCATCAAAAACTGTGGAGGCTTCTGGAGTGGTTTGATGAGTCATTGTAAAAGGGGAGACAAGATAAGTGAGAGAATGTCCTAAGACATTAGTGTGCGTGTGTGTGTGTTTGTGTGTGTGTGTGTGTGTGTGTTCCCCAAAATTAAATGAATCACTAAAGTACAGTTTTAGATATAAGCAGGCCAAAACATCCCCTTTGCATCTAAAATGCTGCAGTGTGATTTGGATTTTTCATTTTCTATTCATTTCTATTTCTCTATAATGATTCAATAACAATATTTTACACAGGAGATACATATTGTTTTTTTTTAATAAATATTTTGATAGTAACAATGGTTTTTAGTCAAAAGAAAGTGAATAGATGAAACCATTCAAAATGTTTTTAAGGAATTATGAGTGCATCCTAGTTCCAAATGTGACGAGACATAAGCTGCCATCAGTGCAAACGTTTGCCAAATCACTCAAAAGGCTGAATCTGCTCCTCTCGCTGTTCTTCTGTTCAAGTCATTCTTTTGCCACTGCACAATTTATGTCTCACATTCACCGATTCACACACACACTTAGTGTGCGTGTGGAAAGCTGGCTGATAGCATATGTGCCTCTGGACAGAGTTTACAGGGAAAAAGACTCAAAGACCCATTCCAAATCCCAACAGTTCAACATAGAGGAGCTGAAGGCTCTGGAGGTTGGGGGACAGGGACGAGGCTGGCTACAATGACAGGTTTGGGAGACGTCTTCTGTCAGGTTGGATCTTGGATCCACTGTAACACTGCTTTGACTTGGCACACTGAGTGATGGCTCCATTTGGACACAGAGCCCAGAGAATTCTTCAGACAGACTGTAAAAACGTAGTAGCACAATGGACAATGAGAATATGTGCGGTCCGGACCGTGGGTAGTCTGCCCCGAGCAGGCCAGGTCAGGACATATGCTGACATAGACGTCTGGGTGAGGAGGGGGGACAAAGTGTCATGTCAGTTCAGCAATAATCCTGGTCCTTGTTTGAGTCAGACTCTGTTGAAGACTTTAAACAACACCAACATTTAAGTCCATGAGTGGTGGAGAAAATGTCACAATGGGGGCAGTTAACATTTTTCTTGAGCTAAATTCAAAGCAGAATGGCAGATCTACAGAGTAAATCTTGTTTTAATACAAATTCTGATCATTACAGACAAACCATTGTTTCTTTTCATGTTCTGTTGATCGGACTCTTGGCCTCACCATAACTAAACACTCACACCGGTGACTCAAGGTTCCACTCATTCCAGTTTTCTGTTTAATCCATGTCTTGAATTTCACCGAGCCTTTTGTTTGCTCTTCTGTGATCTGCTGGCAAAGCCAAGCTGTCAAGGGAAGCGTGCTGTCCTTAGGAATGAGAGAGGGCAACAACAGGGCACCATCTGATTAGCTTTCACAGCACTGCATTTGTGTTTTCTTACCACAGGTGCAGGGCTTTTCATCGATCAGATGCACGCTACGGGCCGGCTCAGCCCTTAATTGAAAACAGCTCTATTTATACACCTGCAGGCACTAAAGGTCTCCGAAAGAGCACAGAAGACAGAGAGGAAGGGAAAAACAGAGCCTCCACCCCCGAAACCTTCACCTCCCCGTCTTTCTTCCTCCGGTTGAAAACAAACAGAATCTGTCCAAAGCCCCTCATACTCTATTGCTATTCCATATGTCTGTTCCAACATACGAGGCAGGTGGTACGGTGCATCCTCAGGGACCTGGGGGTCAAACATGATCTGCTTTCAGACAGGGGAGCAGAGCTAACCTTTGATCCAAACTGTTTTCTTAAATATGCATGTATGTATGGGAAAGCACTTCCTGTTCATGAATTTATTTTATGCTTTACATTCAATTAGACCCACTTGTCATTGCACAGACTACAACAAAATGCTGTTTTTCATTTAACCAGAGCGCAAATGAGAGGTTAAGTGCAGAGTGAACTATAACAAATGATGAAATGGGAAGCATGTATGTACAGTTTTAACATTGGTGATGTATACAAGGAACACTAGGTACAGCACTGTTAACAGTGGATTCATGAAGATCCCTTGTTCCAGATGGGGGTGTGCGTGCCTCCTCTGATCTTTCTGAAGTCCACAATGAGCTCCTTGGTTTTCCTGGTACTGAGGGCCAGGTTCTAGTCTGTACACTGGACCTTCTTTGTGTCCGCCATCTCATTGTTGTTCTTGCTGAGGCCCTCGGGTTTTGTGTAGTCTGCAAAGTTAATGATGGAGTTGGAGCCATATACAGGAGTCAGGATGAGGGTTGGTTGGTCAGGAAGTCAAGTATCCAGGGGGAGGAGTTGATACAGAGGGCGCCAAATTTCTGTCAGTTTGGAGGGGATGGCATTGAATGGCAAACTAAAGTCGATGAACAGCATTCTCACATCGGTGTTTTCACCTTCCAGGTCGTCACGTGGGACTCAGATGGACCCAGGAGCAGACACAAGCGAGGAGTTGAGGACCGACTTAAAACCAGGTTTATTATAGGAGTGCAGGGTGATGATCACACACACGTTGGTGTGCAGAGACGAGGTGAGCTGAGGTCCGGAGCGGGGAGTGTAAAGCGGCTGAGTCGGCGGGACAGGATCTGGGAGGACTGGAGACCGGTCCGGAGCAGGCGATCTGGATGAGCACAGGGAAAACAGGGTCAATAAACAGATTCAATTCACTTGGTCAAAGTACAATGAAGGAATGGGAGGGAGGGCGCTGACGGAACAGAGGCTACAATCTGGCAGCGAGGATGTGGCGTGACTCCGGTTAAGTAGTCTGCTTGATTGAGGGATCGGATGCAGATATTTCAAATATTTCAAACAATGAGGGAAAAGAGAAAAAAGACTTTACGCTGTACAACTGACAGCGCAACTACAATAGTTAACAAAGTCTTTGTAAGTCTCTTACTGACAGCAATGTGACGTATGTAACTACAAAACAACGGCAAAAGGTTCAAATTCCTTCAAAGTTGCATCAGTGTAACAGTAATTGGTGAATACATAGTAGCACAGAGGAAGTGCAAATTGGGTCATAGTGGGCATGTAGTAACAAAGAGGTCATAGGTTAACAGACATATTTATGAAGGAAGTGTTACAGCGTGTTCCATCTGTGGATAAAGGAAACAGAGCACGATGACATCACTGAAGCGTGGTGAATAGGTTAAGGGATGTAGGACGGACGGAGCAGTAACGCTATGGAACCAGAAAGTTTGATGCATTAACTTACCTCCAGCTGTCCTCGGTCTCCTGAGGTGTCCCCCGGTGGCCCGCGCACCTATGAACAGTTCCAAGAGGTTGACAACAAGTGGGGGGTGGGCACGGGGGGAGTGTTGTCTCATTGTTGTAAAGAGTTATGGGTGTTCATTTGGTCTATTTAATGGTATATATTTATCAATGGTTGGTAAATATTTCTTGTGATCTGTCCATGCATGTAAAGTGGTCGGTGGTTTGGGGAAGACTCTGCCGGTTAGGCAGTCCAAAGGTGATGAAGAGAAAGGAAACAGATGTTCTGTCCGTTCTGCTGCTGTTTCCTCTGGGACCACTCGTGCAGTCGGACATCTAATCTGTTCCCAACAGAGCTGGACCACCATCAGGTCCAAGGTTTTAGCTCTGCATCTACAGCTAGACCCTGACTGATACTTCTCCTCCTCTCCACAATCTGTTGGTCAGGAACAAGAATACACACACACACACACACAGTGGTGAAAGAAAGAAAGAGGGAGAGAGAAAGAGAGAGAGAGAAAGAAAGAGAGAGAAAGAACAAGAGAGAGAAAGAAAGAAAGACAGAAAGAAAGAAAGAAAGAAAGAGAAAGAAAGAGGGAGAAAGAAAGAGGGAGAGAGAAAGAGAGAGAAAGAAAGAGAGAGAAAGAACAAGAGAGAGAAAGAAAGACAGAAAGAAAGAAAGAAAGAAAGAAAGAGGGAGAAAGAAAGAGGGAGAGAGAAAGAAAGAGAGAGAAAGAACAAGAGAGAGAAAGAAAGAAAGAAAGAAAGAAAGAAAGAAAGAGGGGGAGAGAAGAGAGAGAAAGAAAAAGAGAGAAAGAAAGAAAGAGAAAGAAAGAAAGAGGGAGAGAG
>OMNV01013440.1:1920-12447 GCA_900303265.1 Brotula barbata
CAGAGAGTAGAAACTGATTGACATTGGAGGCTCAGAGTGCACTGTGTTCTTTTCTATCAAGTACAAGATAAGTAAATATTTTTCTAACCCTAACCCTAACCCCAACCTAATCCAAAACTCAATCCCTATCCCTTACCCTAACCCAACCCTAACCAACCCTAACCCTAAACCCTAACCCCAACCCTAAACCCTAACCCAACCTAACCCAAACCCCAAACCCCAAAACCCAACCCTCACCTTACCCTAACCCAACCTAACCCAAACCCCAACCCTCACCTTACCCTAACCCCGACTCTATCCCTAACCCAAACCTTAAACATGGCAGCGAGAAACCAAGAGGGAGCATGACAGACAGAAGGACAGGGGACTGTCCTTAACCGTGTTTCAACATTATTTTGCATGAAAGCACACTTACCAGTCATTTCCTTTGAAACAGAGACGGATAAAGTTACAGTTTGCCTGGCTTTAAGTGCATCGCGCACAAGAACACACAAACGGAAAACCCAATACTCACACTGTGCGTGTGCGTCTGAAGATCAGCACGTGAAACTTTGTCCCATCGTTGGCGTAAAAGTTATCGTATCAGAACTTCGGTTAGGAGAGATGCGAACGTTGCACGAGGACACACATTTAACTGTAGAGAACAAAAGTTCCAATCCAAAGGAATTGATGACTTACTTGACTTATTTTCTTCTTCGGGTTCTTCTTGCTTCGGGTAATCTTCTCCGCTTCCCTTTTTGGTTGTGCAGAGTCACGCTCGTCTCCCCAGACGATCGTGACGCTTTACCAGAGCCCCATTGGCCAGCACTTTCAAGGTGGATCCAGACAGGCCTTGGTTAGCGTAACGGCCCACCCACCACACTTCAGTCTGCCTGGCAATCCTTTACATGAGCTGTTTCCACCTCTCAGGGGACGAGGGGTTAGGTTTTGAGAGGCAAAAACTTGGACTACGGACTCTCCCCTCTACCCTAAAGAAGCCTGACCCTAACCGCCACAACGAGAAAGAACACCCGAAAACTGGACTACTGGACCCATCAGACAAAAGGGTACAGCTGATGTACTAGATAGAGTAGGCTAGAGATGCTACTAGATAAAGATTCACAAATAGTAATATAACACGCACACCGTAAACAGCGGTGTGGAACGTGGATGCATGAAGAGCAGAGGTCCAAAATAGCAGCCGATGTGAAAAAACGCAGCCGTTGCTGCTGGCGAGTCTTTGTCCTGGAGGACGGTCGGCCTCTTTCCTTTGAAAGGGAGAAACCAGAAAGTTACAGTTTGCCTGCGGTGAAGCGCATGGCACGTCAAGAAGAGACAAAAAAGGCATCACGTCGTGCTCACTTTGTGTGCACAGGACGCACGCACGTGCAGCTTCCTCCCATGGCTGTGGTAGCTGCCAGTTCCTGCACAGAAGAATCACAAGAAAACCGTAAGTTAGAGTTGTGTTTTTCAGCGTAGGGCTCGTGCGTCTCACGTCCACCACGCGTCGATGCGAAAAAGACACATGGTGTAGTCCGCATCTGCCTTACGTCGATGCCGCGGCGCTGTGGGATGTGTCCTCAGGGAAACCTGCGCTCTGTTCTCTCAGTTGCCATAGGCCTTTGCGACTCTCTGCTCCAACATCGACCAAAGCGTGTAGATCTTCTTCTCGTCAAAGCAAGTGATCCTAAGTCCTTCCAGCGAGGTGGTCCGACTGAGGCCGACGTCGCAACAAGGCTTTCTTATGTGCGAGGACTTCCTTGAATCACTCCACGTAAACCAAGTTGTCCGAAGGACCGCGGATCCTTTTCCGAAGCGTCTGGCCCGCGGTCAAGCTGTCCAATCAGAGGTCGATGAGCGCGACGGTCCTGCGCCCAACAGCCGCGACGCTGGTCACGGTGTTTTCAACGGTGCCAAAGATGCCGTTGACGAGTCCGTCCTCCACGTCGAGATTCCTGATCAACATAACGCGTACTCCCGGAGCAGTCTGTATGTTGTCAGGCAAATCCCTCTTGCTTCCCTTGACGGACTCCTGGTAGAGCGCCATGCCACCCGTGCGGCAGTCTTTCACAAAGTCCTCCGCCGGAATGTCCTGGACATCCTGGTGCAGGGCGGCCACGGTGGCGGCGTTGTGCTCGTCAACCTCTCTGTTGGTGGCAAAGATGTGCAAGGTGTCGGAAAGACATTCTTTGCCAGCGGCTGTTTCTGAGCCTAACAAAAGAATGTTACTAACACTGTGAGCAGGTCACTGCAAGGCCCGAAAAACATAGTAGATGAGTGACTTTTTGCTGTGATTGATTCTGTCCACGACAAACACAAAGTGAAAAAAAGCTCTGTTTGATGAGTGAATGTCATTCATGTCTTTGACATGAATGTCCGGTCTGAGCTCTTCATGGTGGACTAAAGTGTTGTACAGATGAATAAGAAGAATCAGGGCTTTCGCCTTTATGGATCACATTCAGTACTTCTATGTTCATGTACCCAACTGTGGTGATCAAACCGTCTAAGCAGAGAAAAAAAAACAAATAAACCTACCTTAGGAGCCCAAGAAGTGGAGCCAGACGGCACATCGTCTCTGGTACAGGACCGTGGGGCTGGGGGTGGTGTCCGTGTCTGGTCCTTCTGATAACCCATAATACCAATCATTCAAAGGGAATGAAATAACACAGTGCACCCTAGAAACTGAAACCAAAGGGATGAGACATTCGAGGGTTCTTCCATGTGTTTTTCTGACATGCAGGACAAAAAAAAGCTCAAATGTACTCATAACATGAGACATGTCACGTGGCAGGATGAAACATCCACAGTCCAGGACTGTCTGGTTGGTCGATGACAAATAACACTATGTGTACAAACGAGTACACGATGCACTCAATAGGTGCCGAGTAAAGAGGACGGAACTAGACCTCTTTGGATGATGAGTTCAGAGGGGTCCGTTGGTCATCCCTAGACCAGAATGATCCTGGTTGTGGAGGCGTCTGAGTTTTGGCCACCTGATTACAAAGAACACCAATTTTAGCAAAATGAAGACTTCAAGTGACTCAACGCGCTTAATTGATACCAAGGAAAGTGGTGGCTGTACCTTTGGGGGAGTGAGTCAAGGGGGTCCGTGCTTCACCCTTAGTCCACGATGGTCTTGGCTGTGGAGGTGTTTGAGCCATCTGTTCACACACGATGCCAGACTGAAGTTGAGCACACTGTAAATGTCGTGTGTGTGTGTGTGTGTGTGTGTCTCAGTTGGGGTGGGAAGAAACGTATGTGTTTGGGTGAAGAACGGGAGCAGGATGGTCCATCCTCTCTGGTCCAGGACCGTGGGGCTGGGGGTGGTGTCCGTGTCTGGTCCATCTGGTAACACATAATACCATCGAAAGCCAAAAACGCACTCACTTCATGTGAGGTGAAAGAAGGGAATCACCAAACAGCTGTTACAGGGATCACCAAACAGCTGTGGATCTACTGTGTGGGTACCTGCTGGGTAGAAGTGGACGGGCAGGGCTCTGGATCAGCTAGGTGATCAGATCTTCTGTGCATGGGATCTCTTTCCCTTCCTCGGCATCTTGGTAATGAATATATAGAAAGGAGAAAGAACTAACAAACAAACAGACAGTTATTACAAAATGGGGTCACCAAAATGTATTACAACAAATAATTTGGATGGATTACATGAGCGTATGTAATGTGAATGTATGAGAGATGAGTAAATGTAATGTGAATGTATGAGGGATGAGTATATGTAATGTAAATGTATGAGAGATGAGTATATGTAATGTAAATGTATGAGAGATGAGTATATGTAATGTGAATGTATGAGACTTGAATATATTTGATGTGAATGTATGAGAGATGAGTATATGTAATGTGAATGTATGAGAGATGAGTATATGTGATGTGAATGTATGAGAGATGAGTATATGTGATGTGAATGTATGAGAGATGAGTACATGTGATATGAATTTATGAGAGATGAGTGTATGAGAGGTCAATGGAGGATATGAATGTACTTCTGGTAAGTGTGTGATATCAATGTATGAGAGGTGAGTGTATGAGAGGTAAGTATGTGTATGTGTATGTCTGCAGACACATGTAAAGAAGAGGAGAAATGTTATTCTGTCTTATAGATCCAGAGGGTAACAGCAACATACGCACACATATTAGACATTTTGACTTCTGTTAGCTTGTGTGTGTGTGTGTGTGTGTGCCTAACTGAGGACTGATGTGACCGCCTAACTTCATTAACTCTAATTTCTGTTGAATTCTGCAGGACCTGAACTTGTAATGGAACATTTGAACATAACTTTATTGGTATTTGGACTTAGGTTAAACATGTGAAAACTTCTTCCACCACATATATCACCACATTTCAATATATTTAGAAAAAACAGCAGTTTGAAGATCAGAAAAGTTCAAGTTTGATGCTTTTATCAAGTAATGTGAGACAAAGAACGTTGACTTACCTCAAGTGTAGCAGATCAACGCCGAATGAATCAGCAACGAGAAGGTGGTTCAAACGGAGAGAACATCCGAGAACAGCGAGGAAACGGGCAATCACACGAGAGCACACATTGACGGACTGTGATTTGACCTCTGCTGTATCACTCAATCAATCAGTTGAAGAGAGTAATTAACCAATCAAAGTCAGGTGTGCTCAAGTCTGCCCAGGGCATGAAGAGTGACGTCATGGCGCTCACCGCGGTGCTGAAAGAGCCTAATTAACTAACGGTGAAAGCATCCCTCGGTCCAAGCCTTATAGCTCCTGAACAAAAAAAGCTAGAGACATAATTCTTTGACGGTGAGCGTCTTAAGACCTGAAGGAAGACAGGAATGTATTGTTTATTTTTCTACTCCTTACGGTTGCAGAGCTACGAGCGAGTAGAAAATGCCTTTGTTCCAGTTTTGACGAGAAATTCACAGCCAATTTTAACATGGGAGTCAATGGGGGCTTCGGCAGGCGCACCCAAGGTACAAGGTACAAGGTACAAGGTAGCTTAATTGTCAATTCTGCAATATGTGTAACACATACAGAGGTTTGAGGGCAATTTTTTCCAAAACGGTAGATCGGATCACAGTGAGAGCGACACGCTGTGAAAGCCAACAAAAATACCTACGTTTTGCTGTTTTCGCGTAGGCGGAACAATGGCGTAGTTACGGGAGTTTGTTTGCCGATTTTTCAGTTTCATTTTCTCAGCTGAAAGTTAGAGCGGGGCTGACGTCACCTGCTCTAGCCGGCGCAATACACACTCATTGAAAAATCTCAGAAGCTCCAAAATGAACACCAAACTTAAATGGCCATAGCTTGAGAACCGTCGGTGTCAGGAAAATGCCCTTTGGACCCCGAAGAGGGCCAAGTCTTGTGAGCCTTTCAAGCTTTGAACCTAGTTTCCAGGTGGAAGTATGTGGGTGCTAGGGGGCTCCAAAGTGGGGCAGGTTTCTTGACCCATCCCATGTGGGCTCGGTTTTTGGGGAATTACTCCGGCACCCTCCGGCCCAGCCTTTAAAAAAGTCACAGCACACCAATCCAGACCGAGCCAGTCGTAACTATGTAACTTTTGTGGGGTTGCGGTCAACAGTGCGGGACTAGTAGTGAACCGAAATCTTACGGAAGATTAATAATAAGACGAAGAAGTATGATGGAAAGAAATATGAGTCGCTGAAGAGACCCATAATGACAGGAAGTCAAACTACTATGGAGGAATACTCAGCCTAAATACAGTATAGATGAATAACAAAAATAGCTGCTTGTTGTCAGGCAGAGCTGGACGTCCTGGAAGTAGGCCTTTACAAGGGTTGTGAGAGCTGCTGGAACCCTGAAGTAGTCGAAGGCTGTCCATAGTGGGCAACGTGGCTTAGGTGGTAGGGTGATCGCCTAGCGATCGAAGGGTTGCCGGTTCGATCCCTGGCTCCTCCATGTTGAAGGTCCCTGAGCAAGACCCCAACTCCAAATTGCTCCCGACAAGCAAGTGCGCCTTGCACGGTTACCTCGGCTGTCGGTGTATGAATGGGTGAATGCGGGGAAAACATTGTAAAGTGCTTTGAGTGGTCTCCAGACTAGAAAAGCGCTATCTAAATGCAGTCCATTTACCATCCATTTACCAAAAGATGTTGTGAGGGACTGAGCCAAAGGCATTGGCGAGATCCAGAAAAACCACGTGAACGTCTGTTCCCTCCTTCTTGGCGACCTGGATCTGATGCCATATGACACTAGCGTGTTCCACACAGCCGGAGACGCCTGAGGTGCCTGCTTTCTGGATTGATGTGTCAATCAGGTTGTTTCTTTGCAGGTATCCTGCTAGTCTCTGAGCAACCACGCTGAAGAAGATTTTTCCCTCGACATTTAGAAGGCTGATCTGGACGATCTCTGATGAATCCTTTTCCTTGGGGATAAGGATCCCTCCTGCTCTACACAAGGACGTTGGTATCTCCTTCTTTTGCCACACGACTCTCATCAGCTTACAGAGGAATCGCAAGACATCTGGTGCATTTTTGTAGAGCCTGTGGGGAACTCCGTTGGGACCTGGAGCTGATGCGGCCCTTGCTCTATGCACAGTTTTGTCTACTTCGCTCCATCTGGGTGGGCTGATGTCTAGTTCGTGCTCTAGTGGATCGACTGGTGGCATGTCAGGTGGGAGCGTAACTTCTTCATGGTGTCGGTCATGGGTGGAGGACTTTTTCAGATGTTCTTCCAGGTCGGCCTTTGACACTGAGAGACTTCCGCTCTTCTCCTTTGTGAAGAGACTCTTCACAAATTTGAAGGGATCCTTGTAGAAGCTTGATCTTGTTTGCTCCTCTCTTCTACGCTTCCTCAGGAGGTTTTCAGCTCTCTTCAGTGTTGTAAGCCTACTCTGGTTCTCTTCCTGCAGCAGGTTTATGCCCTCCTTCTCCTCCTCTGTGGCCTTCCTCCATTGCTTCTTCAGCTACCTCCTCTCCTTGACTAGGCAATCTATCTCTGTCTGCTGTCCGGAGAGGGAATTGCCGGAGTAGAACGCTTACCTTCGACCACTCCGAATCGTTCCACTCCATAGGCATAGATTACATCGCCCATTCTCTCCAATTTCTTAATGGCGGTGCCTCTGACCCACTGCGTCGTGTCGCAGGATTTCGGCCACTTGACTAATGGCCTTCGCCCCTGCATCTTCTTCTCCACTGCTGGTCGTACTGGGTTGGATTCAGGTTGATCTTCCGTGCCTATATCTCCTTCCTCTGGGACAAGGGTATTGATGTCCTGCATTTACCAGCTAAAAAGTTCTCTATTCCACCATGATGACTGACAAAGAGCTCTTCCTAGACAAATTTTGTCTAACCGAGGGGCATTAGCTACAGTTGTTATGGGCGTGGTGCCCTCAAACTGTTAGGGCAGACTAATCAGAAGGCCAACAAATGGTTAATTGAAAATTTTACTCCTACTGTATATACATAGCTAGAACAACCCATAATGAAAAAATCACAATCAAAATCAAAATCAGACATTCATTCATGCAAAATGCATTTGGTTGCAGAGACCCTGATCCACGCCTTCATCACCTCCTGTCCTCCTGTCTGGGGTACCCAGCAAAGCCCTGGAGAGGCTCCAATATGTACAGAACTCAGCTGCCAGGGTTCTCACCCGCACTAGCTCCTGGCTGCACATCACCCCTACTCTCATCCACCTTCACTGGCTTCCAATCAAGTCCCACATCAACTATAAACTCCTCCTTCTCACATACAAATCTTTCCATGCCTTTGCCCCCCCAATACCTAACCGACCTTCTCCACCCCTGCACTCCATCCCAGAACCTTTGACCCTCCGACACTGTCTGCTCTCCACTACCCACACCCACACGGGATACTTTCGGCTACGGAGCTTTCAGCGTCGTGGCTCCCGTCCTTTGGAACTCTCTCCCTCCCAATATTAGAAACAATCCATCCCTGGACGTTAGGCTAATAACTCCTGCCGTTGTCCCTGACCAAGGCAACATGGAAGATCTGGAGTTGGTCCCTGGGCGCTGTTGTGTGTTTATGTTTGTATGTGCATGTGTTGGCTGCCCACTGCTCCACATTGAGGATGGGTTAAAGTGCAGAGAGTTAATTTCCCTAAGGGGATCAATAAAGTACCCTTCTCTCATCAAAATGCCCTCTAACAGAGCATGAATTTACCCACATTAACAATCAGCAATCAAGTCTTCACCTCCATGAACAAAAATATAATCCATGAACAATCTTTGTATATATATTGGCCCATTACTGTATATGTTCACCAACATGTGCCCCAATAAAATTAATAATTCCATCGTTTGTCCAGCAGAGGGTGCTGCAACTACAATATTATCAGCACTGTTTAAAGTGCACAACTCATCAGACTTTGGGATGGACTGATGAGTGTCTTGTTGTTCATTGTAAGTCATTAATTATTTGTATCATAGTGTCATATAGTGTCAAAATGTATCATATTTTGTTTACTATCAACTCCTAACTTGTTTCCCTTTTGGAAAATGAATAGATCAATCAATTGGTTTCACTCAATTCAATTCAATTCAATTCAATTTTATTTATATAGCGCCAAATCACAACAAAAGTTATCTCATGGCACTTTACAGGTAAAGCAGTTCAATATATAGAGACCCAACATTCCCCCATGAACAAGCACTTGGCGACAGCGGCAAGGAAAAACTCCCCTTTTAAAGGGAAGAAACCTTGAACAGAACCTGGCTCTAGGAGGGCGGCCATCTGCCTTGGCCGGTTGGGTTGAGAGAGAAAGTGGGGGAGGGGGGGGGGACACAAAGAGAGAAAACAGAGAGCAACTGAAACAATAACAGTAACAAAGATGAATCTGGATATGAGTCCATCTGGAAGCCGTCTTAAACTCCATGTGGACCTGACGGGTGACAAAGCAGAAACACTCCGGGGACGAAGACAAGTTAGTAATACGCAATAATGGGAAATGACTAAGTATAGATGGAGAAGGAGGAAGCACAGTGCATCCTGGGAAGTCTCCCGGCAGTCTAGGCCTATAGCAGCATAACTAGGGGCTGGTCCAGGGTGAGCCTGATCCAGCCCTAACTATAAGCTTTATCATAAAGGAACTGAATCAATTTGGCATAAATTATTGCTCACTTTTACAGTCTTTACTGTTAAGGCCTTGTAACCAGGGTTACACTTGCACTGATTTTGTAATCTTGACAATGGCTTCCTTCACCTTGTCGTATTGCCATATCAGTTCATGTTTTATATCTTGTGTTATTTATTATGCATGGTGTGTATTGTGTCTATTGCTCCTCGTATAATTCTGAATGTATCCTGGGCCTTTAAATTGAAATCCTCCCCGATGTTTGACCTCTCATCATTGGCAGCGGTTCTCTACACCAGTGAGTGCTTGATTTTTAAAATCAGGAGATGGAGACTGAGGAAGCAGCAGAGCGAGTCGGCAGAGGAGAGTGTACACAAAGTAAACGGAGGACGTTTGACCCGTCGAGAGACCAGCCTGGCTTATGTGCAATGACAATAATGATGGAGGGACCACTGAGATTGGGACTTGAGCATTTGTGTCTACCACACCGTCCACACAGCCCAGGCTGTCAGGCATCACCTTCGAGACACGGAGGGTGTTTGTTATGGTGCTTTATATCCAGCAAGGCTGCGTATCATGTGTAACGGCGTTGAGAGGGAGTTTAAGTCTGCGGAGGAGGCCAAGGAGTATAATAAAACTTTGAAAACAATGTGAGCCACGATGTGTCTCTTATGCATTGTTGGAGTGACATTTTTTCTTGCTTCTCTTTTGATGGTTTTTGTAATGTTTGTTTACAGTTGATTGATTTATTTGTTTAAATTAGTTATGTTTATAACCATTATTATATAATAGTTACAGTATATGTATTTATGCACTACCTTGTTTCTATTGAAATGTTCATCCTCAGACAGAATAATCTTTATAAAGGAGTTGTTGTTTTTTTTCTGCACATACTGTTCAGATTCAGATTCAGATTCAGATTCAGATTCAGATTCAGATTCAGATTCTTTTTTTGTCATTCAGACATTACATCAGAGATGCACTATAGAACGAAATAACGATGCATTTGTTCACTATTAGAAATTTGGATAAACACCATAGAAGAATAAAAAGAATAAAAAGAAACCAGGTCAGAGAGAGGCAGTATAAATATAAATATATAAATGTGTATGTGCAAAATATGTGCAGGATGAATGTATAAAACAATAAATAGACAGTGGAAAAAAAAGGTAAACAGTGTGGCTGAGGTCTGCTCAGCATATTGCACAGGAAAGTTTGAGTGTTGAAAGTGTTTATGTGGTGGTAGAGTCCGGGGTTTTTGCAGGTGTTCAAAAGTCTGATGGCGGTTGGGTAGAAGCTGTCACGGCGCCTCACAGTTTTGCATGGCAGGCTGCGGTATATCCTGCCTGAGGGTAGGAGAGAAAACAGTCCATGACTGGGGTGAGTGGGGTCCCTGGTGATTCTTACTGCCCTCGACAGGCAGCGTTGTTTTGCCAGGTCCCCAACTGGTGGCAGTGTGACCCCAATAATTTTCTCAGCTGACCTCACCACTCTTCTCAGTGCCTTCC
>OMNV01013442.1:0-22140 GCA_900303265.1 Brotula barbata
CCTCGACTGCCGTAAATGCCCCCAGGTCTCTCCCTCTCTCTCTCTCTCTCTCTCTCTCTCTCTCTCTCTCTTTCTCTCTCTCTCTCTCTCTCTCTCTCTCTCTCTCTCTCTCTCTCTCTCTTTCTCTCTCTCTCTCTCTCTCTCTCTTTCTCTCTCTCTCCCTAGGATGTAAAATATTCACAGCTGCTGCTGCGGTCAGGTCGCTCGGCCACAAGTTTCTCTGAGCAAACAGAGGAGCTGTGAACGTGTGAAGCCGATGGTGTATGTTTCATTTGGGGTTCGACACAGGTCCGATAGATCCTGATGTAGTCAAAACAGAAACCGCATACTGAGCCTCACCACATGCCTCAACAAACCAAACACTAACCAAACATACCCAAGCACAACACTAAAAAATGACATTGGCAAACAGTTTTTAGAGACATGTTCTGGGTACTGGAGAAATGGGAGAAATGATGCGTGGCTTAGTGCCTCTGAACACACTAACTCAGATGTCACTGGGGTTGATAATCAGTGTGAAACATCTGTCTTGAATAAATGCCCCGCTTTTAAAGTCTGGCCTTGTTATGCATTATGGCTGAAGGCAAGACCACATTAAGTCATGTTAAAGTTGCAATTAAAGTAGTATTCCAAGAGTTTTACATGATTTACTGACGCTTGAAGAATCAGTGCCAAGTTCCAAATTTGTCTCACATCTCAGGTTCAACCAATGTAATTCCACATTTCCATGCTTGTGTTGTAAGTATTACATGTATGGATTTCTAAAGTTGTACAACTTAGATGATAAAGATTCTTGGCTGAGGAATGCCAGCCCTTGAACTTTATGAGGGAGGGGGTAGATGGGGAGGGGGGGGAATCAGTGTCTTGAACACATTTCAGAGTAATTGTACTTGATATGTCGTTTACAGAACACCCAAGTAATCATATAAACAAAGGACTAGATGCCCTGGGAGGATGAAAGGAAATCTGAATCTCCCTCCGATGCATCATACTTACTCACGTTTTGACATGACTGTTAGACACTGAGGATCCTGGAGCACAAAAAGAGGACGGATTGAAGACCGTCTTGTAATAAACACAGCAGGACAGAAAGAGTATAGTGGATTCTGTCCTACTCAAAAGTCAATCTACACACACACATAGAAAGAGAGAGAGAGAGAGAGGTAGAGAGGGACAGAGAGAGAGGGAGAGAGAGAGAGCGGAGGGGAGAGCTGAAAGTGATGGTTTGAATGAACAAATTACAACCAGGGACACAGCAGCGGAAAGTAAGTACTAAGTACGGATACCCAGGCAAGGTACACGGTGTCCTATTTGTATGGTATTTTATATAAGTATTACTTTGCAGATTAACACTGGTTGCACAAAGGATGCAACGCAACAGAGCAAAAGACTGAGCAACACGAAAAAACTTATGAAAAAGATACGTTTCTATGGATGTAAAAATCACTCCCCTGTGTTTCACACACGTGTGCCCGCCTCCATTGCCGGTTCTTCCATTGGCTGTAGAAATATACTCACTTCTCGTCCCACATGATGGCAACAGATACAACTAGTGTCAATTAATGATGCACAGACTGTAAGTTGTTTGAAAAATTGTCAATTATCAGACAAAATCTGTGGAAATAGTTAACATACGCGGTCTTGCTATTACTAGCTAACTTGAATGGATGAATTGGTGAGGACAGCAGATTGGAGTGCCAAGTTTTGCTGGCCTGACCCAGTAATTGTGATTGATTCACCTTTTGCACGTCACTATATGACGGTGGGTGTTACCCTTACTTTGCACATCTCCTGCAAAAACCTGTATAAATCCGTTACAGAAATCTGTGAAATCATGTTTTAAAATCATCATGACACATAAGATGTGGTTGCCAGGTCAAAGGTCTCATTCTTTCTTCTTTTAGCAAGAAAAAAAGATGATGCATTATATAAATACATTATCTGATACGTTATTTTCAGACAGAAGAAGGTTGGTGAATTTGCACAACATCGACTGATGAAAGTGTTTTAGAGTAATCTTACTGTTAGTACTTGTATTATTTTTACTTGAGTATTTTCCCATTGTGGTATTATTACTTCTACTAGACTAAACTATGAGAGATTTTCCTCCAGCACAGCGCAGACCGTGTGTATGCGTGTGTGTGTGTGCGTGTGTACATGCGATAACCTCCCTCTAGGCTTTATTCCACTAATTACAAAAATCATCAGAACTTTAAAGAAAAGAAGCAAAAGTCTGAAAAACAGACGTCTGTGAATGCAGGAAGAAAAAAAAAACAACAAAAAAAACAAGACAGAGAAAAATCACAGGAACCAGACAGCAACAACACCAGAGAAGGAGTTTGAGAGAAAAGGGGGGGAAAGAGAGAGAATAAAGAAAACATGACATCATAGTTAATTAGAATCAGGTGATAAACAAGGGAGTGATATTTACGTTATACCATATGCCCTGTTCCATGTGTCTCGCTGTCTCCAGGGACAGAGCAACAGGTTTCAGACAAGTAAGGTCAAGGAGGAGGCTTTTCCCAGCTGCTAGACCACACTGATGCACACACCTCTTCACCCACAGTGTGTCTGGGCGCGCGTGTGTGTGTGGTGTGGTGTGGTGTGTGTGCATGTACATCTGTGTGTACGCCATTGCTAAAACCTGTTTTGTCTTTGTTGTTATCACATAAAAGACAGTGTTTATCCTCTAGGAAGCCATGTTTGCCATGTGTTCTTGTAAGGGAGAAGAATTGAAAACCCCTCAACTCATCCACCAGGTTTGTCTGCCGGAAGCCTTTCAAAATCACTTACATATCACTGATGCACGTTATCAAACCGTTAAAAGTAACCAAGTACTACATTACTTCTCGTAGCCTGTGGATTATCAGGATTATGATGATTTATTGAGTTGTCAATTCATTTGAATGGTTTGTTTCATCCCCACAGTATACGTATAAATATGTATACACACACACATACACACACATACATACACACACATATATATATGTATACAGTAATGTTACTCCATGTTATCTGAGATGACTTCCTATGTAAAATGTGCACCTGTGTGATCATAACAATGAATGCATAATGTAACTGCACTACAGTAAATAATAAACTTTAGAATATTGTGTAAAAATTGTGAAAATTATACATTATACATTGAATTATACATCTAAAATACTAATTCTAACATTTTTTTAAATTTTGCCCCTCTCAATTTAGGCTGTACATGCACCTGTTGATATTGTTTCTTGGCCCTACACCAATGAAATTTAAACAATTGATTGATGTAGTCCGAGAAATTTGTTAAATAAAATCTCACATTTTACACTGTAATCTTAATCATATACAGTAAAACAATTACCTGGGTCAAATGCAAAGATTTTGCATGTATTTCATTTATTTGTGTATATATTATGTATGTAAATTCATTAAGTATGCACTGATTTCTAGCTCTGCCCTGCATATTTACAGTGAAACAACAACTTATCAAATCATGAAAGATCTAAAAAGAATTCAGTCAGTCGCACAGGTTAAAGAGAAATATATTTACTTATATTTATTCAGGTTTAAATGATTAGTATTTTAAAAGAAAGGCATAACTGATTAAAAAAAGACAACATTATGTCCTTTACATGTTTTTGTTCTTTTTTGTTAAATATTACACAAAATAAATAATTTTCAAGAAAACATGATAGTATTAGACTTGTTTCTGTGTTGGTGCTTTCTTGAGTAAATTCATCTCATTTCCCATAATTTCTATCCGGGCATGTCCTATCAATACCTCCACTTCTGTTCCCTCCCTGTGTCACCTTTGGTTTTCCCTCTTTCTTCTTTCGCTAATCCATTCATTTCTCCGTAAGGACACACATTGACAACCGTGTCCATCTTTGTCCCTCATGCTAGTTAGTACAGTATAAATAACCCAGAGGAGTCATTTTTGCATAAATAACTGCTTGCACAGATCACACACACTTACAAGTAAGAGAGAGCCTTTTGTTCTTAAATGTCTCCTGCGTGGGGGACATCCTGAATCAGTGTCTTTCACTGGATTCACCGTCTCTTTCAATTCCACAGATAGAATCAAACTTTGGCACACAATTCATTTCTTTACATAGTTTCTGCTGTGCCAATGTACTTTATAATTTAAAATAGAAAATAAAATATACCTTGTCTTGTTTCCTATCATGTCTGACATTTCTTTAACACAATAGTTCCTTTCTTTAAAAATAGAAACGTCTTTGTAGCATAAAGTCCTCCAATAGTGATAAAATGTCTTTAAGATTCTGTACTTTTCTCCTCAGTGCATCAAATCTGTCTTGTTCACGTCTGTCCGATGCAGACACCACTCTTAGTCCAAAAAACATCTGTAAGCACGGTGGAAGCCTCAACCCCACAGTCTGCATAGCTTTACCATGGCTAATATGTCCGATCATCGCGGCTGAACCACAATGGGCAGGAAGTGAGTGGCTGTATTTTTCCTGCGTGTCTTCTTCCCCCTCATCGGTTTGCCATTGGCATTGAGTCCCACAAACATGTGCTTCTTCTTGTTGCGCCACTCGGCTGAAGCGTAGGTGTTGTACTTGTTCTCCTCTATGCGTTCAATCAAACGGCAGTCCGGCCCAAAGTCCCTCTGCAGGTAGGAGACAGAGTGAAAGGGTGACATTAATAAAAAGGTCAAATAAGAATAAAGATGACAAAATATTGGTCATACAGAGAGATCATACGGTGCATCAATGTGAGCATTGTCTCTCTGTGTGGCCCCTCTGTCAAACACTCTTCCATATAATACATTTGTCTACTGGTTGACAGATTAAGAGATAACTATGATGACAATAAAACACCTTGATTTGTCATATCTTCTTCTGGATCTGGGCCAATTTGCATATAATTATGGGCCTGAGATGAATATGTTCAATTTTTTTATTTTTTTCTGGAATCTTTGTGGATTTGCCGTTGAATCCAGATCGGCATCAAAATTTAATGGGAGCTGTCCTCGATTACATTCTGTATGAAATTAACATGCCAATTTGCGAATGACCAAAAAACTCAGATTTTCAAAAAGATTTGTGTATATTATTCCTGTAACAGAGCCAACAATGTTCTTGGACACTTGCCTACCGCTTTAGTATATTAATAATAATAATAATTATTATTATTATTATTATCATTTATGATATTACTATTATTATTATCACTGTTTATATCTTTATTATTATTGTTGTTGTTGTTATTATTATTCACATTAAAACACCTCAACTCAGTTTGTTTGTTGAGTATTTTGTTTGTTAGTTGTTTTTAATTTTGTCTTCATAGAAAATCAGCGATGGAGTATGGTTATCATCACGATTCATTATTGTCATTACTGCTGCAGCTGTTCTCTTAGGCTTTGCTTGGCTTCCCCAAAGAAAAACTACATTTGATATGTTACTTCTTGTGACAACAACGATCAACAAACAAGCATAGAAGTGCTTAAGGATCTGTTGTACAATCCCCTGTGTAATCAGGGCCAATTGTAAAAAGTCGACATGAAATTGGGATTGTCGGGGATGTTCCTTTGTGTGTCAAAGCGAGGTTAGGATGAGATGTGACGCCTTACAGGTTTGCACTCGGTGCCAGAGAGACATCGTCACAACGTGATTGTGGGTTAGATTCCCACAGTGACCACCCACTGGTAAAAGAAGAAATGATCTGAGAGTCACATTTGTCAGTTGACTGGAAGCTGTTCTTGTGCTTTAGGCTAACGTCACTTAACCAGTAAGTTAACTGGATGCAGTTGATATGCACAAGCAAATATGTACGTTCACCAGTTGCACACATGCATGCGCGTACACGGAAATACACACAATCTCTCTCTCTCTCTCTCTGGCCACAGCTGTTCTAATTGGTTCCAGAAGCAAAACTGAATGTTCCCAAAGCAAAACGGGAATATTTTACAGACACTGTGTAGCTTTTTAACTAACACCGGCCTCGGTAGGTCCAAACAGTGTGTCCTGGCTACACTTCAATTAAAATCGTGAGGGAAAATGGATGGAATGACATCAAATTATGGTAATAGAATAAAGTTTCGGGCCGGGACACCAATATCATTAACATTTTAGGGGCGGGCTTAAACAGATATCAACGGGTATCTGAAAAATATTTAATGGAGAGATAATAATAATAATAATAAAATATACAATATAAGATATAAGTACTCATTAGGGTCACAGAGAGGATTTATTATCCACGTGTAATATTCGGCTTCAATGAACACTGTTTACAAATTAAAGCGTACACAGAAACATATTTTGTCATATCTTTTACATTTAATGACACAATGATTTCATTTGATTACCACCGGATAAAGAAGTCACTGTGTAAACCCATCAAGTGTAACTGAATCGCAGCCCCTCATTGCTGTGTTACTATGGCTAGTGTTGCACCGAGCAGAAGACGTCATGGGAATTCAGTTTCAGGCCATGCAACAGAATGCCTTTCTTTCTTTCCCTCTTTCTTTCTTTCTACCGTGTGTCATTTCATCTGTGGTGTGACTCCGGAGAGACACGCTGAAAGTTTGGGCTTTCAAAGTCAGCAAAGAGAAAAAAGCAGAGAGAGAGAATGAGATGAAGAAAGAAAGAGAGAGAGAAAACAGATGAAACAAGGGCTGCGCTCCCCAGAGGGATTAAAGCAGAATAGAGAAACCGAAGGATTGTGTTTCCTGTTTCTGAATGGAGCGCAGAGGAGAGATAGATAGCAAAAGGGGAGAGCTCACATTGACTCACTGTGGTTCCTATTTCTGGAATAAAGAGACTAACTGCCTTGTCCATTGTTTTAAAAAGCTTTCAAGACAATTCAAAGCTGGAGAATTGCTGGTTTACACCGAGGAGTGGACGGGATTACTGCAATAAATGCAAAACCTACTGCGAAATTCCGCAGACAGAGAGGACATACGGGATGTGGGTACTCACCGCTCCGTATAGCTCTCCCTTCTTGCTGATTGCCAGGTAGTAGTTACTGCTGAGGCCCCTGATGGCCACGACTCCCACATCCACTGACTTGATCTCCAAAATACCTGGTGAAGGGCAGAGAGAGAGACAGATGTTGGGTTGCATGCAAACTGTATTTTACAACGAATTTTATGGTTGTTAAAATGTACGACCATCACTTTGATGTGAAGGAATTCTTTAACATAGGTGAAACCGCCTGGAGGAGAAAATGTCTCATCTGCAACGCTCATTATGGCAGTAAAAAAAAAAAGACCTGTATTGATACAGTTATGGAAAAAAATAACGATACGTGGCCCCACATGTTTGAAGCTCGCTCTCTCACTCCCTCTCTCTCTCTCTCTCTCTCTCTCTCTCTCACAGTCAGACCTCAGACCGGCCTCTTGCTCCCCGTTCATTTGCCGGTTAGTTTGTGGGCTGCGTGCCCTGGGACCGAGGTGTAAGCCAGGAAAAAACATTTCTCTGCTCTCTGTTTGTTTTTCTGACCAGGGGAGCTAAGGCAGGCACACGGACAGGACGAAGAGAGCCGGAGCGTTCTGGCTGCCAGACTGGCAAGAGGTCAGGCATCCATATCACTTTTCAAGCCTGAACCAATTACTGGTTTAAGCTGTGGTGGCCGGCCCTTTCTTCTCTCATCCTAAAGTCAATTACACGAAGCCGTAAAACTATCAGGGGTTAGAGAGGATTAACTAAGGGGGCCTGGGCCAGTAGGAGGCGGAGCTTGGTGGCAGAAACGGGAGCGAGACGAAGGGAGAGGATAGCCAAGTATTCCAAGATGTCTGTCGCTGATTCTGCAAATGAATTCGTCACGACGTATATTTATTTACAAGGTATGTAAATGTCGGAGTGAGCCACTTTAACACGAGTTTCCTCACCTCGTACTGTGGTTACACAATGGGTCACGTATAGGACGCAGAGGACGGCAGAATTCTTGTGATCCTGGTATTTTGCACAAATAAATAGATTGTTGAGTGCATGAAAGTATTTTCCGTGTTGCTGTGAAAGTGTCCTTTGCTGTTTCAATATGAGTAATCAACAACTACAGGGTTCAAAAGTAGAGCACAATTGGCCACATACAAAATAATATGTGGTTTACTGTCACTAAATACTATATACTATATATTCGGAGAAAAATACTCACAAGTTTCAACTGTATTCATTATTTGCATTACTACATTTGAGTGATAAGTATTGTAATTCTATTCTCTCTGTGTTTTTCTTAGATCATTTACAAATTACTTGTTGCTTTATAAATTCAAAGTTAAAAATAACTTACAATAAACTGACACAAAGTTGTTGTTGGTATTTTTAATAGCGATGTCTTTCCGTTTGATGGCACAATTACTTTTATATTAAGGAGGATTTACACCATCTATCATGAGATATGATATAATTTCTTCAACTGACCTGAATACCAGAATACACCATTTCAGATGGAAAACCTTGAATCTATTTTTGCTATCCAATTTAATAATTTTCAGAATTTTCCTTTCATTTTCATTAATTTTTTATATCAAACACTGCAAAAGTGAAAATGTGAAATACCTGCAGTTTCTGATTTTCATTATTGATGTTAGTAAGCACTAAATAAATATGTAAACATGTTCATACATCCATGTACTAACACTGACAGAGAGGACTCTTCTCATTTGAAACACTTAAGTAAATTTATTGGTGCTAAAACAAAAAACAGAAACACAAAGAAATATGAGAAGAAAGGTTAACGACCAAGCAAACAAGTCTCACTTTGTGCTCTGAGCTTCTAACGTCACACAAATGTCTTCCTGCCGTCTTTCTTCCACTCCATCGGTGCATCTCTCTCATCCTCGAACAGACATCTGAAACATCTTGCAGCCCTGGTGTGATTTTATGGTGGTCAAGAGACACACAGACTCTCAAGCTTAAGAAGCCGCTGCACTATTGAAGCCATTCGCCCACCAGCAGCTCCGTTTTACAGCTATAGATTCTAAATGGACTTTTAGATTTCTGGCCCATGAAATGCAGACATCAAATATTCAGCTCCGATGGATGATGTCATTTCAGCCTAAGAGATTCAAAAACTCTCTCAAACATCACTGAGTTCCTTTTCATAATTCTATTTTCTCCTACGAGCCATCGAGCAGTAACCATAAAAATCTTAAGGAGCAAACATTGTACATCCAACGTTAATGGAACGCTCCATTAGTGCCAACTCATCGTAGAAAAATAGAAGACGTCGATGTCCATTTTCTCTCCCCGCCTCAATTTGTGCGACCCTTCTAATTTATTTAAAACTCCCGGAATACACCAACAAAATCCTTCTTGCTCCTTATTTTTGCCTTTAGCTTTATTGAGACAAAAATCGGAGTATAGTGAGGATGGCTGATGTCTTTTGACACGGGGGTTTGTCAGCCTGCTGTTTACAGATGTTTTGCAGCAGACAGTCCGAATGGCCAGCAAGTTTCTCTCCCTGTGCCTCTCTGTTGCATGCTGGGAGTGTGGGAACGAGCATGTGGAGCGGCCGAGAGAGACAACAACTCCACTGCTGCAGATTGTCATTTGCTGTGTTAAAATTGACCGCTAGCAAGTCAATTTTGGCTATTTTTTTCCTTTCCATGTCTGAGAATGTTTTGAAATGTTCTTAAGACTTAATATTAGAAGTAATTTCACCGTAAAGTAATGAGGGATTATTTGTATTGGGCATAAAGTTTATCTTGTGAGATTAAAGCTCTTGTTGCCAAACCATATTCACCAAAAAAAGCCACACATATTCACACATAATCACGTAAAAAACACATAATGCTCGTAGCTACTACAACATAGCAGAACACCGATAGGTTGTAACCACACCACAGCTAACATTTTGAGCTGCCTTCCATCAGAGTAAGATCTGCCTGGGCTATGCTAAAAGCTCGTCCACCTGTTTAAACCCTTTCCCCTCCTGGTGTTTGATGTGGTTTGCCAAAACCAAAGCACGATGTTCTTTTATGGCTGTTTTACCAGTTACCAGAAGCAGCCCGTCTGCCCAAGAGTTAAAAGGCCAGGCTGCAACAACAGGCTTAAATGGCAACAACAGAGTTTATGATGGAGGCAAGACGATAGAGAAAAAAACAGGACCTAACTTGTCACACACACACACACAGACACACAGACACACAACTACATGGGGTTCCTGTGATAAGCACACACAAAGATAAAGGCGTGCACTTTACATTAAAGGCTCAAACTCGGGTGTTGGACCCACATGACCCTTTTTACTTTGTTTTCTTTGTTTTGAAGCCTTCACCAATTTATCGGACTCTTAATATATCTTTATGTCTTTTCTCTTTGAAGCCTTTTTTCTCCTTCCCTGTGATCATATCCCAACATATTCATTATGAAGTTATGAACCATTTACTGTTTTAAGCTGCAAAGAATTATTATGTGCAAAGAGAGGCAAAAAAAAACAAAAAAACTTTTATGACCTAAACCTAAAGCACAAATAGCACACGATGCACTTAATATAAAAGGCATGGACATTCTTCATGATCCACGCTGTCAAGAATGGAGAGGGAAAACACCTGTGTGTAACAAGACAACACACACAACATCTTTCAAAACTATGACACTTACTTTTATTCCGTTGGTCATTTTTTGGGTGGTCACCTTTACTTGGTTGTCTGTTTCCCTCTGACTTGGCTCCTAACTTCCACTCAGCAGGTGGGATCATTTCTCAACCCCACATTCTCTCCCATCCTTTCATCTCTCTCTCTGTGGCTTCATCTCCACTCTTTCCTTTTCCAACATCTCACCTCAGATCAAATCGGCTCATTTCATCTCTTTCAGTGGCTTCATCCCACTCACAGCGTTCCTCCTCTCAGCCTCCCAGCTTGAAATCCTTTTTTGTCTCCTCCTGTCCTCCTCTCCCCGTCTTTCTCTTATCTACTGATATGTATTTACACTTGTTCTGCCCTTTCCCACCTCACGCTGTGTGTTCTGAATGTGGTCGACATTACAGCACAATTACAGCAACACAGGGGAGCTGATGCAGAAAATAACCCCCTTACAAACATGTCTACTGTGGCCGCTGGGAGTCCTTTCCCAAATGCTGTCTTTAGCTTCCATGTAAGACGATTTTGGATGAAAGACGAGGAACACACAGTTCCCTCTGTTTATACTCAATCTGGAGGATTTATACTCCAGTTTGCTTTGTTCCTTGCTAATCGCAAGAGGATCTATGTTTTGTTTTTTGTTATTTTTACATACAATATTTGCAGGGAGTGAGTTTACGCAGCAATTCAGCCTTCTCTTTACATGAAAGGCTGTTTATGCATTTATGGTATCCTGTTTTCTGTCTCAGTGGCACTAAACATGAATACACTAAATACTGTGTTTTTGTCAGGTAATATGTATTTAAATATTATGATTTACTGGGAATTCTGGTTTGACGTCATTGGTGGTAGATACTACAAATATATATATAAGGTGAATTTAAACTGACAAATATTTCACTATATAACTTAACCAATTCATCTTATTTGGAGAGACAAACAACTCCGCACTTTCACACGCAGGAAGACCCACGCAGGAAGACCTCCCCCTGACCCCCCACCCCGCCTTTAGGAACACGGTCAGTGAGACTCCAGCTGAACCTAAAGGTTAAGGAAGGTTGTGAAAATGTTTCCACTGTTTATCCGAAGCCCTTTTTGAAGATTATACTGCGGTTATTCACTCGGTGACCTTGACACGGTGACTAGCTGTGAGCCGGTCCCCTGCGTGCCGGCAGTGCGGGTAGCTTTCACTTTGTTTTTCCGAAATATTGTCGCTCGTATACTAGTTCATAGTGTCACCGATTCCCGTAGGATTGGGTTCTTTTATTCTAATTCCTGTGCTCAAATATTGGCTGAACCGCTGACTTTCCTGTGTTTTTCCGTCACGGTGAATTCCTCCACTCTTTTAGATGTAAAATATTAGAGTCACGTCCAAGTCTGTACATTTTCACCATATATAAACGGTCTCTTTTCTGCTAAAGATTCTATATCTGATATGCATCAGTTGAGGTCTGCGCGGGGAGATCATTTTTCCCGTGGAAACTATGGCAACGGAGTGACCGACGACATCTTACATTTGCAAGTTTACATCCAAACAACTGCCAAAGACTCGAAAAGAAGGAAAATCTAAACCAGCAGCGACACAAAAGCCAAAAAAAAAAGGAAACATCACGCTTCGGATCGGCTTGTATTTGATATAAATGATCAAATAAAACATATCTGTTATATCTAACCATTTGAGTGTGTATGAAAGAAAACAAAAAGAAAACAAAACAGGTCTTGGCCACCACAGCGTTCCAAGCCACCTGCGGTTTAAACCGGATTAAACCATTTCCTTTGCGTTATTTTTTTTCTTCACGTTTTGGCAAATATTCGCTCTTTTTATGAAGTCTGAGAGAACAAACGGTGTTGTGGGGTGTACAGTTTGCTCGGTGGAGATATTAACTGCTGTGTTCTCCGCCGTGGTGAGGTATTGGTTTAGACTGATGTGGTTGAAGACAGTATCATCTGCACTAAGTGGCCACATCAAAGCCCGCCTGGCCAGTGCTTTTGACTGAAGCGGAGGACATACGGGCCTGTTTCTGATTTTCAAGACAGCGAAATTGTTTTTCTGCGAGTCGATTTTTTTCGTAAACTGATTTGTTTTCGAAATTTGTTTGGCAGTACGTAACACATATTAAATTTCTAAGCGATAAATCATATTAAACAGACAGACGGTGCCCTCTGCGCTCTCTCTAGAAGCGTTCCCTTGTCAAGGATTTTCTCGATTAGCAGGATTTTTCTGTTTGACCCACGCTCACTGTTGAAATTATCTTAGTCGTGCCTCCATAGTGGTTTGATTTCCTTCCCCTGACAGGAACATTCACATCAACTTCATTCTCGTGGAGGACAGATAGCCAAAACCGCACTGTTCAAGCTGTGTGTGATTTCCAAACTGGCCGTGGTAGGAAAAGAAAAACAAATCCAGATTATTCCCATCACCTGAGCATAAACCCTCTGTTTAAAATACCAAAGTCTGCGTCCACGCGGCCAACAGATAGCGTTGGGTTTCGTCTGCGCCGCTCATCAATCCGGTCTGCATAATGTCAGATCGCTTTACAAAGCACAGCGGGACCACCTCTACCGCCACGGTGAGTTATGTCACACACATTTAGCGAAAGCGGGGTGAGAAGCGAGCAAAATTCACAGTGATGCTAATGGTGATTTGACAGAGGGAGAAAAAGCACAACCACCTGAGATATTGTGATTCCTGCAACTCGGTTGACTTTGTAACACGATCAAGTGCCAAAGCTGCCAGTTCCTGTCAAAACATTTCAACGGCCCGACACGGCAAGAATTGTGTTTTCAGGGAAAAAGCTGTGATAGTCGTCTGCGTTACACACATTCTTCTTTCTGCCTGATCAGTTGTGGTTTCAGCTTTTGGCATTTAGCGCTGAGTTTTGGAAGTCCTGACAACACACACCACAAATATTACGCACACATACCTCATAACACTTTCACACACACCTTTTTCTTTCTTTCTTTCTTTCTTTCTGTCTTTCTTTCTTTCTTTCTTTCTTTCTTTCTTTCTTTCTTTCTTTCTCTCACACACACACACACACACACACACACACACACAGGCTAATTAGCAGGCATTCCTGGCTGTTCTGTTCAAACGGTCAGGCTGTCCAGATGCCTCTGTGGACCTTCGGCTTTACCTTTGATGACTCCATTAAGAGACTTGCGTCCATGCAGCGCGTGTGCGTGTGTGTGTGTGTGGAGGGGTTTTCCCTGAGGCACGTGTTGTCTATAAGGCGAGCAGACCTGGATGTTATCTGTCACAGATGCTATATTACGCCTCCTGCTGCTTTACTGCCCACGAATTCTGCATGTAGCAGACTCGACCCTTTCAGTGCAATTTCAACGCAGCAACCGAGAGTGAAAGTCTGGTAAAGCTCTGCTGCCATTTGGTCAAAATCAGGGTTTTTATCGTAATTCCCTGATTTAAAAAAAGTAATAATTTATAGAAAAAAGGTGCAGATCGTCTTAAACCGCTTTTCACTACGCTGCATGAAATCCCAAAGTTCACTCTCACAAAAAAGAGAATTATCTCACGAAACTCTGCATTGAATCAGCAAACGAGTGTTACAGCACAGAGAGGATAAAAGGGTTCGGGGTTAAACATCAACTCATTATGCTGCAGATCAGCCGGTCCCAATAAGTGAATACATTAATTCCAACATTGACTTTGAAGTGAAAATCGTGTCTCTGAGTGCTCAGTGCCGACTCCAACTTTGTGGCCTTCGTTATTGTGTTGTGAATACGTAATTTTAAGAATGGTTTTAATTCGTTTTAATTTAAGCTACTTTGGCAATGTTCTCAACGAGAATAATAGAGATCAGTCTGAACCTCTCGCTCTTTCTCTTTGTCCTTCATAATGTAAAGAGTGAAAAAGTCTCTCCTCAGAAAGGAGAGAAATGGGATTTTTTGATTTTTTAAAAATTCTTTTTTGACGCTGGTGTCTGCTGGGTTGAGTGGCACGGCCGCTTTGGTCGGGCTACAGAAATCTGTCTCTGATTTCAGCCTGGGGCACATTAATAGACAGGAGATTGAAGTGATGGTTGAATATCAAGCAGTAGTGACAGCAAATATGCAAACAGCGACGGAAAGCTGAGGCGACTCAGTGCCGTCATGGTCCCCGAAGATTTTGGGCAGAAAGAACACATAAAAAAAAATATGAAGAAATATCTCGACAACAACAAAGTGTCGTTCTCTTAAAGAAGTATAGCTGTCGCGGTGTTTTTGTCCAGTCAGCACTGCTTGTGTCTCGCATGAACACACACACGCTCTGTAAATGACCCTGTACACCCAGTAATGGGGTCAAAGGAGGCTCATACATTTGGACCCCTGGACCTCCACATCCGTCCCTTGGCGTGCGGTGTGCATGTGCGTGTGTGTCTGAGAAGTAGAAAGAGAGAGAGTCTGAGGAGGGAGCAAGATCGGCATAAGTTCGTATTTGCGATTCATGGTAAGATTTGTGTGGTCAACGGCGATTAATCGCTGAGTTAATCGCATTTTTATATGCTAATTATTTACCTGATGAAAGATTTTTTTGAACGTAATATTAAAAACGCATTGTTTAAAAACATTAGCGGACAAAATGTTCTTAATGCATTTGTATCAGTTGTTAAAAGTTGACCAGTGTTGCGGTTATTGATTAATCACAATCGATTGTGATTAATCGACCAGTCTAATTAATTTGACAGCTCTATATTTTTATGTCCCGTTATGAAACACCTAATACTCTCATGCAGTTATGCGATGCAGGACTTTCTTAAATTACAAATCAAATTTTAGATTTTAGATTAGAGTGTAACCTTTACAATCATCATTCTTATTGGTTAAAATCGCCCGTATGTATAAATGGGCAGCAGCTACAAATGAAGATATTAGACAGCATTTTCATTATATAACAACAAATCATCACTGAACCTAACCGCTACCGTCTGGAGATGAAAATTCCAAAAATCCAAACCAGGGCTGAGCACCGCAGATCCTGCCAACACACTGGCAGGAAAATGTATTTCCAAACATGTCATACCGGAGCGTCTAATATTTATAAACTGGCAGCGCCGTGTTATAAATGTCTCAAGCAGGTGAATTCAGGAATGCTTCCTTCCTTGTCACATCTGTTTCTGGGATTTCGTCCTGCAGAGATCAGGGAGTTATGTAATAATTTGTGTGGAATTCCATGAGAGCAGTAACTGATTAATTCTCCACCCGTTGCTGAATGTTTACAGCACATTATCGAGCGTTTTCATGTTCCTGAGATGTTTCTTTAAAACCGTAATGTGATCCGTCAGATGAGAAGAAGTAAAATACTACAGCTATTATGTAACGCGTCGTCTATACTATGTAAGGTTTGATGGTGTGTATTCCAGTTAAAGGAGACCTGGTTTAGATCTATGATGTCATCCAGACGGCTACATTTGGAACGTTCACCAAATGTCATCACAAAGAGTGCCGGGAGATATGAAAAACATGTTTTTCGTGTGAATTCCGCCATACAGCTGGATTGCACTTTACAGGATCTTATGAGGTGATTAAGAAGTAAAGGCAGATCAGTTTTGTTTGTTACCTACAGTGATTTTTCAGGATTTCCAGCCAATCAGGGGCTCTTAAGAGAAGTGTAATTTAGTGTGGTTAGAGCAAAGGTCACGTGGAGCAAAGATAGGAGGGAGGATGTGTTTATTTTATGTTTATTTCCATGTTTTAATGCAGCCCGATGCATTAAACGATAGTTCGTAGGGATTTTCTCGAACACACTTAAGTGACGTTTACACGCAGCGTTTATTAGTGGCCTCTGGAGAGGAGAGTCCATGAAGATGTCAAAGTAACTCTGAATGCAAAGCAACGCTGACACTAACCTCTGGTGCATCCAGCGCCTCCTCATAACTCTCTTTTATGGGCCACACTGTTACCTTTTCCCACGAGAACCCTCAAAACAGCTGTCAGGCAGAGAGGAGCGAAAGAGAGAGACGGAGCACGGAAGATCAGGAAAACGCTGGGACGAATTTCAAGAGGACATTAAAATATTAGAACCAGGAAGATCGAGAACTTGTTAAATTCCTGCTTTACACTGTCACTCTGTTCAGGCAGATGAGGTTTAGAAGACAAAAGAAGAAGAGCTGTTTGTCAGAAAACCAAATGTGAGATAAGAACAGAGCGGAGTGGATCGACGCCGTTGTTTTGCTGATGGGACGCAAGCAGAACATTTGGATCTAAATTCAAAATTGGAATCATTCATCTCAGATTGGAAGTCTAATTACAAAGCAAAAGTAGAGGAACAGCCAAATGGGATGCACTATGTTTAGCAGTGACCTTTCCATCAAAAAGGCTTCCTGACTTGAGTCAATAGGTAAAGGTCAAACCAAAGGGGGGCCACGTGTATAATTAGCCCGCACATGGGAAAAACATGTTTTATGTCAGAATAATGTCGAGTGCATCCATAAATTTGAGCGTGTTACCTTTTTCCATGTCGGTAATGTGTCTAATGTGGTTTGCGTCAACAATAACATGTATGTGTGGAGGCTTTTACAATCTGGGTGGCCACAGTGGGAATCAAAGCTCCGACTGTAGTCACGTTGGCACCATTCGATCCTAATTGAGGTACACACGACCACAAGTCTATGGTCAAACTGCAAACACATGTCCATTTGTTTCATTGCTTTATTCGTTTATTTGTAAACCAGATATGACAAGCCAAGGACAACAGCAGGGGAGCGAACAATCACAGCGCTGTTGAGTATGGGCGGCGGGAAGATCAATGTGAAAAGACGCGGCCAGATTTTCATATTAACACCACCAGAGGAAGGATTTTTAACAAGGCCTCACGAGGTGAGCGGCCAACAGATAGATGTGGATTGGTCACGCATGCATGAATAGACACACACACACACACACACTCACACACACAGACACACACAATCGGGGCCCTAACCCCTGAATGATGTACGACCCTGAACTTTGACAAGATGATTAGAAAGGCTGGGCCGTGCTGGACCTTCAGCTTCATCAACTCTTCAATCACCTCTGACACCATCTAATGACACTCGTTTACAGTTTGACCTTCTGAACATTACCAGACTACAAGACCAGCGACGGTCAGACAGACAAACAGAGGAGGGGAACAACTTGAGTAAATACACAAGTCATGTACTCAAGATCTGTGATCCAGTTTTTGTTCCTGTCTGTCTCAAACTGCGACACATTTCAGGATTTGTTCTTCACATGTACCGCTTAAAAATTCTGTTAGCGCTTCATTTTTACATTAGTGTTGCGATGCATGAACGCAGTGAGTCGCAAATTGTTCAAGAAAAGATTTTGCATCCTCCATTCGGGGCGGTGGGTTGAATTATTTAAAGACCTAAATTAGAGATATGAGGTTATTCACACTGTAAGAATATTGATGCATTAACAGGCAGACAATTCACCGTGACTATGTTTGCTTTTACTAAAGGGCTATAATAGAGTGTTTCCCTTGTGTTATTGAGGTTTATGAAAAGATCTGGAGACTTCATCCAACACTAACAGAACACAATATAAACATCCAAAAGCTTTCATGGAAATTAGTGCTGAGGAAAAGTGAGCAAAGAGTATATTTCTTAATGTCGTATATAATAGCACAATGCCAAAGGACAAACTGGGATTTTCTCAAAAAGTGAAAATAGTGCAGCTCACGTTGAACTCATAGAGGTGAAATTTGACTGGGTTCTTGGAAATCTTTGTAGTTTAGCTGAAAGAAGCAATTTGCCATAAGGTGCTGAAGTCATTTAAAAAAAATTAGAGCGTTCAGAATGTACATACGTGCAAGACTGAATGATCAAGCCAAAGAAATGTAGAACACCACATTTACTGTGCGTTCTCATGGCTCCCCTCGGAATCGTATTGCATAGTGTTTTCATTTTGACTGAAATTTGTCCCTACATGAATTTAGACCACAGGAACAATAATAAGAGGTGGCACGTTAGCATTAGCATTTACATACAAAAGCATGCAATGGGCTCGGAGAACCGAGTCATACCGTAAATATGCACGCTTACTAACGCAGGCTAGGTAAGATCATACACGCGCGCACACACACACACACACGCACAAGCGAAAGGCACACGCCCATACGCACACACATTCATCTCAACCTAAGGCTGCACATGAGGAGCCAAATCTCTTCTGTTTATCAACAGATTTCCACCCTCCCTCCACCCACCATTATTTAATCTAAAACATATTCAACATCTGCACTTGCTAGCAGGTAGATAGGGGTAAATCTGGCTTGCAAAGTTTTGGCCTCCACGGTCGCAGAGTTTTTCTAGAGTTTTCTTATCCATTTCCCAGCTCACCACCATCAAGTGGCAAGAGCTGTTGAAATTGATGGATTGTGCCTTTAATGCCATGACCTGATGCCCATTATAGTTGGTGACACGTTGCACCCTAATGGTGTGTGTGTGTGTGTGTCTGTGTGTGCGCGTGTGTGTGTGCATGTGTGTCAGAGAGGACTGCAGGCAAGGGGAGGGAGGAAGAGACACTAATTGAAATTCCTTCAGCCATGTCTGGCAAAGCCTTGGTGTCTGAGTGGCACACACATACGTTCACACACACTCACACACACACACTCACACACACGCACACACACACATGTTCACACTGCCCTGGCCCTAATAAAAGTAGGCTTTGCCATATGGAGGCCATGTGCAAGACTGGCCTCTCTGTCCTCAAACGTGTATGTGGTTTAATGTGCATGCGTGTGCGTGCGTGCATGTTAGTGTGTGCTCTCAGCAGGAGAGAGCTGCACAGCACCACAGACCCACAGACAGATGTGTACACTACAAACCTACAACATGTGTATGTAGGTGTGACTGATGACGATCAATTTAACAATATTGCATTCCCACACACGTACACACTCGCACGGACACACGCGACACCACTCGATGCGGCGGCGGCGCGTTGTATAATGTGTAAGGAGTCGGCTCGTGTATTATACATCAGGCCGCCAGTTCACACAAGAAAATCTGAACAGGTAAATGTGACAGTAATGTTCTGTTCTCTCTCAACAACTGTCAATGTGCCCTTAAGCAATGTAGCTCTGAACTGTTCAGAGGCCTGGACACTGCAGCTGGACTGGAAAACTTCCAGATGTGCTTCTCTAAAGATAAAGATGTGGATTACCAGCTGATTTTCACTTATGGATCACTCATAAATAACAGTTATGACACTTACAAATAAGTGTTACATTACAGGTCTGTTGCAGCCGCTCTCGAACACAGCAATGATTTAGATGGAGCGATATTACAATTTCTGTGCTTGGCTGAATGATTGTGTACATAAAATTGTACGTGAATGCATCAAGATAAGCAAAAATTTGGTGCATGTATTGTAGGATGATTTTAGTAACATATGTGTAGTGAAAATGTCCTTTAACATGACATCATCATGGTAATAACTTTGGTTTCTCAGCTACTGGGTGAGGGACACTAAGGTGTGATGAGAGTCTACATTAAACCTTCTCTGGATAAATAAAAGTTCAAATCATATTTATTTATATTTAATATAATATATATTTCATAAGCACAACCAAGAAACACACACACTCACACACACGCCTCATGGTTAACAGTGGGGTCAGGATCGCCTCTTATTGCCTCCACTATTATAGCTGCAATAACATGTAAGAATAACATCAAGGTGTTTTTGATATTTTGTGAAAACGGATGAACTTTCTATCTCTCTCACACACATATACACACACTCATACACACAAGTTGAACACAGCACGGCAGTCACCTGTCTTAATGTGCATGTGTTACCCAGGGAGTCCCAACAAACACATGACGCTCGACAGAGGATAACAGCAGATAAACAGAGTGAAAGACAAACTGGTCCACGGAGGAGGACGGACAAGATAACACATTAAGACTGACATGATGATGTTTAATTACAGGTATCACAAAGAGGTCTTTGCTTTATTAACACTTGATATCTTGGATGTTGTTGAGCCCAGATTAATAACACTCCGTGCTCTTCAGAAGGAGCTGGATGTGCTAAGTTGCTATATTAACGCTTATTTCATTCAAACACACACATTCAAAATAGTAATCGTACTTACTGTAAGGGTCATCCTCACTTTTGGTGCCGTTAACTTTTCCTTTCCTGTCAATTCGAAGGAAGAATTTCTGGTAGGAGAACAGTTTCCTCCTGCGCACATCTCCTTGTAGATGGTTGTAGCTGCTCCGCACGTGGCGTCCGACGACCGTCGCGGAGGACGACGACACGTTGGTCGACCGCGGCAACCTGGCAGAGGACGCTTGCAGCGGCGGGGGTGAGGAGGAAGATTGTAGGTGTGAGATGAAGGGCTGAGGAGGGGTCCCTCCTGGTGCATTGTGGTCCTTTTCAGAGTCCGGCGGCGACAGGGGCGTGAATGAGGCAGGTACGGGTCCGAGCAGCAGCAAGAGGAGGAGGAAGGTGAGGGAGAAGAGGAGTGAAGGAGGTCTGCAGCAGGGGCAGGAGGAGAACCAGGCGACCGGTGCACCTTGTGTCACTGTCCATCTACACATGGTAGTGGAGCTGGGAGAGCTGTGGAGGTGCTCAGGGGCTGGGGCATGCTGAGCTGGGTGCAGGGAGGGGGGATGAGAGCGGGAGAGACCCCCTCTGACTCACCGACTGAACCCCCTCCTTCTGGGGGACCCACGGCCTCACGGACGGGTGAACGCTGATAGTCTTGCTGATGGCTGTGGTGATGTGCGAGTATTTGTGATTTGTGATTTGTGGTCTGGGTCCTGGTCCTAGTAAGTTGGCTGCTGATGGTGATGATGATGGTGAAGCCTTCACTGCTGTGGCCGACTCTGCTGTAGTCCCCAGTGGTGTTTATTCCTCAGCGGCGCCGCAGGAATGTGTCAACATCCATAACTCAGATCACCTCGCAATGGGAACAACTGGGGGCTCGCCTCAAAGACCCCCGGCCTCCTCTTCCACTCCTCCCACGACAGTTGCTCTTCACAGTGAAGCCCCACTCATTCAGCTCCTTTTCTCAACCTTTCAGTGTGCACATGCGTCTGGCCTGTTGCTGTAGTCCGGTCCGGTATAAAGGCAAAATATTTGTTCATTCATGGACTAAATTCTAGTCCGCACACACACACATAAGTCCCCGAAACATCTATCTTCAGCAGTTCAGAGAGGTGGATAAAAGGAGGGCAGATGAGGTCTGGATAAAAGATGCCTGAACAAAATGAATAAATAAAACAATGTGTTAAAAAAAAGGAAAAAAAGAATTGACACTGCTTCTCAGAAAACGTCCGGAGAAATCCATGCAAGGAAAGCCACAAAAAGCAGTCACCCAATCCAGACTTTCTTCCTGTCTATTCTTCTTCTTCTTGTCTCTCTCTTGTTTTGTTGGAGCAGGTTTGAAGTTACTTGTGTGTGTAACTGAGCCTGCGAGCTCTCGTCTTTCCCCCTCTCTTGTTGTGTGTCGTCTGTCAGTGAGCTGAGCTCCCTCCTGTCTCTCCTCTGTCCTTGCCTCTCAGATTCTGAGCGCCAGAGTGGAGTGCTGCCTCTCTTCTTTCTTCCTCCTGTGTGTGGCTCCCTATCCTTTGGCCCCCTCCCTCTTTCCTTTCCTTTGCTCT
>OMNV01013444.1:0-22517 GCA_900303265.1 Brotula barbata
ACTGATGCTCATCTTTCTTTAGCCAAAAGATACCAGTCTACGTACACACAACCCAAAACTGCTGTTAGTGGAACATAAAAGCCTTCGTAATCAGTGTGAAAGCTGCCACTGGTGCTGAGCCAAAAAGTGACAGATAGCACAGAAAGAGCGAGGGGGGCAGAAGAAAAAGAAGAGGGGAGAAGAGAGAGAGTACATAAACGGAGGCCGTGGAACAGACGATTATTACAGCCCAATGATGAACGCTAAGGAGTGACTCAGCCGCAAACCTCAGATGAGAATCTCATTAGTTAAAAGCGACAACTGCTAAGTTATGGGCGTCTATTTTCTCTGCAAATACTTAAAAAGTTAGATAACAGCATGTTGTTGCCTGGCACTGCCAGCTCCTCAGTAAGACTTAAGCTGGACAGACATCTTCCAGCTTAAAAGCTTCCGGTGACGAGAGCGGGTCAGGATTGAAACGAGATGAAGATTTATTGAGTACATGCACATTCTGCTGCAGTTTGTGGAGTTGCAGATTGGATGTAACGGGATTATTGTTATCCCAGTGCCAAGAAATGGTAACTGTAAGCCTTTACAGACAGTAAATAAAAGTGATCAGCGGCAGAGAACAGCTTGGGCGAGCGTGTAGTAAAGTGACTTTAGTGTTTTTATCCTGCGTGGCTTTGGTTTTAAGATGCGTGTCGTCTCCACACTGAACTAGGAGACCAGGATAATTGTGCTTGGACTGCAAGAACCATTCATCTCCAGTATAAACTGGTCCATTAATTTTAATAGCTAAAAAAGTCATTATTCAGACTATAAAATGTCAATGAATATTATTAATGCTTCCAGATTTCAGAATTTTACAGATTTCTCACCTGCCACAACCTCCCACAAAAAATCAACTATTCATAGTATTTTGAGGTTATAACCAGCATATGCTTAATTTTTTACTTCATCTCTAAATAAAACAACAAATTCAATATCAAAGTTATAGTCACTTTCATTCACTGTCACTCAGATAACAACAACTACAACAATCTCAAAAGTAATTTCAACTAGATAACCATAAAAGTTGCATAATTGAAGGCTGGGTGACCCTGCTAGGTCCTAGTGTTAACACAGGACAAACAGTCTGGATGGTTGTCTATGGTTAAAACATGTAACAACTCCAACCAAAGGCCGTTCTCCTTCTACCACAGAATATCCTGGCCAGTGAATTTTCGCTGTTAACGTCTGGATGTTGATACTTTTAAAATGTTAAAAGTAAAAGTTAATCTAACTCCTTTATTCTATGTCATGAGGTTGCTTAAGTCACTTGACCTTCTTCTCTCAGTTGTTAATCAGTGACTCATTTTCTTGACAGTATTTCATTCATATTTTGAGAGGTTTTTACATCTTTTAAAGTATTTATCCTACGCTCTTCTTTCCTTGCGTCTTCTATGGTGCGTGGGCGGTGAGCTGCCATACAATTGTCTGTAAGGGATAACAAATAAATTCAGTTGCATTGAATAAAATCTAAATCGACCATATTAGTCCTTGGCCTGTGACACGGCTCTCCACAGAATTTCATGAAGACTCGTCAATAACCTTCTGAGTTATCTTGCTAACAATGACAGCACACAAACTAAAATAAAATTTCCTCAGAGAAAGTAATTGTCCAGTTAGAACCCCTCCCTCCATTAGGACGACTGTACGTGAGTTCACTATCCCATGATGCTGCCATGACGATGCTATGCTCTGTCTTGCTGATCAATATTTTCCACATGATTCCAAATCCATCCCCCCGCCCGTATCATTTTCTTTCTCTCATCCCTGCTGCGCCCACATCATACAAATGTTCCTCCTACACAGAGCTGCACACACACAGAATGAAATTGAATAGAATTGAATAGAACGAGGAGCTCTGTCAAACCAGCGTCCACATAATGAAGTCACTGCCAAACTCACACTGAGCTGATCTGATCTCCAAATTAATGGACTAAAACAAGGGTTTTCAACGCATGGACCGCCTTCCTGACTCAGAAGCAACCTGAAGACCGCTGATGTTGGGGTGCACAGACTGAAATGAGATTTTTTTTCTTACCTATAAGTGAGATTTCTGGGTTTGTTCATGTTCTTTTCTGTCTCCAGTCCAGCCCTGTACTGATTCTTCAGGTATGCCAATGTGGAAAATCCGCTCTCATAGTTACAAAAATGAATTAAGATATATTGGATTATTATCAATTCTAACCGAAAAATTGTGCGAATGAAAAACAATAAAATATTTACACTCTTCTGGTACTAAAATGATAGTGCTGAAGTCATTGTCACGGACCACCTGCGTTACCTCCTCAGACCATCATAGGGTCAAAAATAAGGATATTTTCAGTTTTGGCTATATCTCACCACTAAAGGGCCCTGTAGAACACTAAAGAACCATCTCTTGTTATCATCAATAGATGTCCGACTCCCTCACATGCAATCACAGACTGCAATTTAGCCTTCAAAACACCTGAGGCTTATATACACGTTCCTGAAGCTCAGTAACCCTGGCAGAGGGCTGTGTAAATCACGCCTTATGCTTCGTGCATCCTTTTGATAACATTGTCGGATGCAGTCAAGCCTATTCTGACACACTGGCAGAGTCTTGGATTGACAACATTGGTTGTCGCTGCATATGGCCATTTACAGCAAAGACTCACTACTGATGCTACTTCACCGAGCAGAACGTCGAAGCTTGATAATCCATCAGGGGGGTATTTGCAGCATGTGCGTGTGTGTGTTTTTGCATGAGAGATGGAGTCTGTGCCCTCTTACATAAACCCTTAGTGACATGCCAGGCAATACAGAAAGCCAGCCAGCACGCTGCTTTGAAGCCTTGGGTTCTGCATGGACATAGTACGCACGACACACACACACACACACACACAAGCTCGAACTCCATGCACCTCACTTTGCAAAATGTATTTTTAATCATCCTCTGTTAATTCTCCAATAAGTATCTGTGATGTCACATCACAGTTGGTCCTTTTTTGGCCGCAATGAGAGCAAATTTTATTACACGTGATAAATAGACAATTTAAGTAAAGTCTATGAGATGTAAGCAGTATTGTTTTCACTGCAAACGAGACAGAATCTATCTGGCACAATGCGCCGAGGAGAATTTCAATACACTCAGCGAGTAACTGATTTGATTCTGATTATGTTACATGAGGTGAGCAACAGCTCTTCCATTCTGCCTGCATATATAATCAAGGATACTGGAAGACGACAGGCATCTCCCTTGACTACTGCAGTGTAATCAGTACGCAATAATGCAGGTGTGACCTTTGGTTTATGGTCAAGGTCTGTAATATTGTTTTGGTCTTCAAGGATGAGCAATAAACTTTCAAGAGGAGCGGCTACTTAAAGGAAACATACTGCACACCGCCACTTACCGGTGTTCAGTCACACAGACAGTACATGTGTGAAAAGGTGTGTATTAAGAGCATCTCTTGTCAATATCGGAATGACATCACATGCGTCTATGACCTAGGGTTCAATTTAAAGTCCTTTCAAGCTGCTTGCGTGAATGATGTTGTTCATTACACCCAAGAGTGTGGATTCCAAGACAGCGTTTGATTAAAGAGGACTAAAGGAGCAGATCTGACCCTGACCCCCGGTTTATCTTTGGTTACAAAACACCCATCTGCTAGTGTCAAGTGTAAATGAAGAGTGTAACAGCAGATGGCACTGTTGAGCGAGAAAACATATTTCGCGCCCATAGGGACGGAGAGGAGAATAATTATTGGCAATGAAGACAGAAGGGTTTGGAGGAGAGAGAGAGGCACAGCTGTGATGGGAGGTAGACACAGAATACTACATGCACAGCAGTACGCCCGATGAATACAGCAGCTACTTGTTACATAAGCTTCCACACGAACACAAAACAAACATTGTGTGCCTTTTAAAGTTGGAGTCAGTAAAGCACCCAGGTAGGAAACGAGGGCTGAGGGCTCTCCTGTGCCACCTGTGATGCTATCCAAACCCAGGTAAAATATCAGAAAAGTTGTTGTCTCTTCATTTGCCAGTACTGTTGTCCAGAGTGGATACTCTGTATGATAAATCCACAGCTTCTTGTGAAGCTTAGATCCGATTTAGAAACTCACGATCGGCCTGCAAGCTGCCATCTCACTCAGATCATAGCAGCGAGGGAGAGAGGCAGGAGATAGAAAGGAGAGGAGAGGAGACGTGCGTGCATCTACTTTTAAGAAAGTGAGAGACAGTGGGAAAACAAAGCCCACTCACCATCTTTTCCACTTTCTCAGAATGTCTACAGGACGCCTTCATTATATACATGACTCATCAAACGTCCTTCGCCGCTGCTCTTCAAGCGTATCTGTTAAATTATGCACTTCTGACTACAAATGCAAACATGCATGTAGCATTTATATTCCAAGCATCTCAAAGTTAAACCTGTTTTATATGATATCCCTCATGGCCGATTCTGTTTATTTACGCCGAGAACCCAAACCGGATACAATTCTTCAATTCCTGATGCAAATATGGAGCAAATTCTTTTCAGTCTGTGACCTATTTTGTTTGAGGGGAGCACCTGCTCCAAATCTGTTTGGGGAAACTCTTGTAGTTGTACCAGACTGACTGATTCAGCTGTGCTCTGATTTTTTTTTGTGTGGTGTTTGTCTGCTTTCACTGCCTCATTTTCACACTCCCAAGTATTGGAGGTTTGCCCGCTCTGCAGATAAACTGAGCTGTCCTCAGAGGTGACTGGGTCTGTTTGGCACACAACGCGCATTTTGTTCCACCGTCCCTCTAAATTTTTCTTTCTTTTGACGTTTTTTAATTATGGGAGTTTGGAGTCCAGACAAGGGGCCAAACTAACAGGTTAGCAAATACTTGAAAATCATGGACCTTCTTGATTAAAATAACCTATGAAAAATTTAAATGATGTACAATACATTTATGTTTGTAGTAAAGTGTAGTATAATATGGTATAGTGTAGGAAATAACCAGGCAAAATTAGGGTATAATTCCCAATAAACTCAGAAATGTAATATAACATTATGACTGAATTTTAATGTTCAATGTGAATAAATAACTTATAAAACAGCTGAAATGAGGATGATTCGTAAAACTGGACTGGCGTGTCCTGAAACGAGTCCTTTGAATCCAAAAGTGGTGACAATAACATTAAACCTACAGTAAAAGTTACTCAATAAAAAACAGGAAAGGGTCTGATTTGTGGCTGACGTTGGTGCAGATGGAAATTCTGGACTGCCGACATCCTTGGAGGAGTCAGCAGTCGGTGACCAGATGTCAAACCAGATGTACAAAGACCTCAGCAGTTGGTCGATGAGGGCAAAAACTGTCCTATTAAACTAGACAGTCTCCTTCCCTTGTATAGTCTGGTACAGTAGAGTACGGTATAGTATGTTATGGTACAGTATAGTACAGTACTGTCTTGGTGTTTTTGTTACTGGAGGTTTCAAAGACCTTCATACTCATCTTTCCTCTATTACACCAAAACAAGACAGCACCTTTGACAGCAAGTGCAGCCTGAAAGCATGTTTTGTTTTCATGGTATGTAGCGGGGTCAGAATCTCTCTCAGACACTTGAGGCGACTGTAGAAAGAGAGTGCTGCTTTTTGTAGCTCCTTCCTGTCTTGTGTTGTTGTTTCTGTCAAAAAAATGTCTTTTACAGGATAAGGTTCACTCATCCATACTTCACAATCCTCCTTTATCCTGGCTTGGGACAGGCAACAGAGGACCACACAGGTGGAGTTGTGAGGTCTGAATGCAACAATGGATTTGATAAGATATAGAATTTTTTCGGATCTGATTGAATCTAGAAGAATAGAATCTGCAGGTATGAGGAACAGTAAATTACAGTGCAGTAAAGTACAGTATAGTACATAGCAGATACCACTATTTGCCAACATACTATGGCATCTATACGCCTTATCATGTTTCAAGTGGTTTTGCTGATGGGTGAAAATCTCATATTTTGTGTATTCAAACGTAATGAAACCGATAAGGTGGTACTAGCAGTAATAAGATACTTCAACTATTCATGACAGAGAAATATATACGGTATTCTCTCTCTTCAATTGTCTCTCTTCATAAGGAGGTTTAGGGCCTCTACATGCCTCCAGTGGATTGAACAGTGGGCACGTTTGCTCACACAGTGGCCAAAGTCTTTTTAATGAAGGGACTTTACCATTCTGGCTACACAAGTCTGACAAACTACACAAACACACAGCATTTAGTAAACCAGTGGCTTCACCTCACGTCTAACCGTCTGATAATAAACAGATGGAGCACAGACCAAAAACATTGTCCTGTAAGATGCCTTTTCATCTTACTTTTTGCATATGAATGTACCCACTAACTTCCCCTTCACTGTTCTCACGCTGCAGCAGTGCTGAATAATTCAACTAGAAGGCACTTAGAGAGTACATCCCCTCCGCCAACGCTGAACAGTCCTCTACTTTTGACTCCGTTTCTCAATGATGAAATTTAACAGGTTACAGACAAGACCAGTCTCTGACCAGCTTTCTTTGTGAGGTGTAAAGGTCCTAAGTTAGCGAGCGTTTCCTCGTCTTCTGTCATCACCAGAACGCCCACACAGTGATGTAAGTTGTACAACGATGTCAGGAGACGTCAGGGGAAAACAGAAATTCACTGCAGAATGGACACCGTTGTGAGGCACATCTGAATACTGCAAAAAACACAGCATAATAATAGGCTTGCGCTTCGATGTGGTCTGAGTTGGTTTAAACACAAATGTCCCACAATAGCAATGTGCCAACAATTTGCCTGACCGCTCCTCATTTTAAGACCAACAGGCCCATGGTATTTGCTACATGTACAACATGGCCCTGGACATAAAAATGACAACTGCATCGGTTGTGCGACAGCAATGACACGTGCGGTGAGATCATCCGCTGCTGTGTAGCGGGTGTAAGATATGGGGGTTGGTGTTTTTTCTCCACTGCAGGCCATGTTTCAGATGCAGCAAACACTGAGGAAGATACACTTGGCAATTAACACCAATTGTCTGTTCTGAAAGACAGTTCTAAATCCACAATAGAATAAACACTGTTTGTCTTTTTGTAAATTACAGTCCGCTGATTCAATGCCAATTTTGTCTTCTGGGTGAGAATGCCCATGGTACACGGTAGCAGTTTCCAAACATTGTCAACTGCTCAATAATCACACAAATGACTCAGAATCTATTATGTTTTACTGACTCAAATGATCTAATATTTGTGCTAAAATTGTAATTTTTCTGAATACAGATACGATACTTATGAAAAACATGTATATCTATTCTCAAAGCAAAACAGCAGACACAAAGCAAAAGAGACAGAAATTCACAAGTGAATGTGAAATGTTTAATGTCTGGTCTGTTGGGAGTGATCACATGCCTTTTCCAGCTCTGTGTGTGTGTGTGTGCCCATGTCTATGTTATAACAGTGATGGAGAATAGCATTAGGGCCCCTGAAATGACAAAAGCTATTTTTAGTGCAAAGCAGTCACAATCCGACAGGAAGGGAGCCGAGGGTTAGTCTCTGTGTGCTCTGTGTGTGTGTGTGTGTGTGTCTGTGTGTGTGTACATAGGTGAAAAGAGATGGGCAGAGGCAGCAAAGAGAAGACAGACAGAGTGTATGCATCAATTGATTTTATGTACTATTATTAGAGCATCAGGAGACAAACATAGGCTTGCTTTGTAGTGCACACACACTCATACTCTGTCTTTGTAACATTAAACAGGAGTGTGAAGTACTGAGGCTCTGGCACATTATTTTGTGGATCAGTGTTTCCAGGTCCAGCTTTGGATTAAGACACACACCTGAGAGAAGCATAGGAAGCTAAATGGAGGAGTTTTGCAACTTAATGTTCTGTGAATTTAGGGGAGACTGATGCTATAGGTGCTACATCCATGGATTCATCGATTTAGGTTTATTGTTTTTTCTATTGTTGGATTTGAAGGGGAAAAATTTGTGATGAATCCAGTCAAGTTTAGAATTTCTGGGTAGAAGAGAGTCTTTAATTGCATATAGATTTGTAGCTGTCTCATGCACTCCAGTTTTAAAATGAGATGCTGCTGGATTTTGACATCCATCCATCCATTATCTATATCTTATCTGTAGCAAATGTACCTGAGATCTTACCATCGCAGGAACGTATGACATGTATTTCTCCATCTAATACTCTACTGGTATGTACTGTCTACTGTGCTTGGGAGACACGTTTCTATTTGGGCCAGTGGCTCAGGGTTCACATGTCACTGCGTTTGCTGTCTGGTGAGGTGACGTGGAATCACACCCTGAGTGCTGCTAAATGGCTACTGGCACGCACGCACACACACACACACACTGATAGCACAGCAAAAGCCTTGTACTGAGACAGAACAACGTCCAGGCTCCACCAAGGCCATCAATGAAACCGCAAATTATTCTTTTTTTATTTGAAATACTGCAATGCATCATTTCAGACCTGTATCAGCACTGTGACAGTAATATCCAAAATACAAACTTGGAACTACAAACATTTTTCGTTTTTTTCCCGCTGTGTCTCTCTTTTCGCAGATTCTCTGCATGTGGTCTCCAGTTTCAGGATGATACGAGTAGACGGCACACTGACAGAGTTGTGTTTGTGTAGCAGGAAATCATTATGAGGACCATAATACTCAAATGTTAAAATGTTACTTCATCACAATCACAACAAATGACACCAACCGTCGGTGTTTACATGCACGGTGTACTACCGTTTATTTGTCTGCACTGCAGGCAAAAATGTCAGTCGTGAACAAGGATGTAATGACAGGATTCCATAATTCACAAAATATACTGTCAGTCGGGCAAAGTACCGACAGATCTGAAGTTAAATCTGTACTTTTACTTCATTCTTTTTGTCAAAATAGACTTGTTGCTTGTTACAAGAATGAATTAAGTGATGTTTTCAATATGCAGACTTGGAGATGGATAACAGACTGAAAAAAAAAGTATTTATATTTTCATGCAAAACATGATGTTGGTAAATCAGTCCAACAACGGGACTATCAGTTTAGTTTTGTTGTTTTGAATCTGTTTGTGTTCTTCCTGTTGGTGATAGATTGACTCTAAATTGTATAAATAAATCTGAGGTTGAAACAGAACACTACATAAAGGACTCTTGCCAGGCCAACTCATTGAATCTGTCCTCCAAAGTTCAAGATCACCTTTAAATAAAGTTTTTTCATAAACTAAAGATATGGTCCATATCTATCTTTGAAGACATGTGGAGTATTGGCTGGGATTATAATTTTAATTTTATAAATGCCACTCTGAGGATGAGCAATTCTTTTACCTCAAATCCTTAAATACAATTATTATCCAACAAATAAATACAGTTGATACTTAAGTTATATTAGCATCAGCTGTTAAATGACCTTCACACCAGTATATTTTCTGTTAAGTCAATTTTGCTTGTTACTAATTCATATTAAAATGTCATATCTGTACTTTTAATCAAGTATAACTTTGAGGCACTTTATCAACTGATGGATGCGTTGCTTAATTGCAGTGAGGGAGCGCTCGCAAAGCATCGCTCCTGTCTTCTAATTATGGTGTTTTAATGACGTTTAAAGAGTAAAATCAAAGATTTATACATGTCAATTGTAGATGCTTATTTTACATTCTTATCACACATGCAACGTGCATGCTGGATATTTGGGGTAATTGTGGGTAGACTATGATCATGAGGTATGTAATTATCTTTTATGTGGAGTAGTAGTACTAGTAATAGACTTGGTGTCACCAGTGTGTCCCTATGTGTTCCACTGAATCAATGAATGATATGCTGGGCCTGCACATAGATTGTTGTTGAATGTGTCTTCTGTCATTGATTTGTGTCATTGCTGTCTCTGCATGCATCAGAAACATCTAGTGACAAAATCTATCACCTTAGCATTTCAGGGAGTGTCGTTATCCCGTTATAAATGGCTCCCGGAGCGGCTGGCATGTCGAGGATGAGAAATTTCACAGTGTGGCATGGAAACTATCACGGAAACCCCACTGCCATTTTTACATCGCAGTCTGGCAGTACAACTTGAGGTACAAAAAAAAAAAGGAGGGGGCACCCTGGTGGCTCATGTACCACATAAAGCAGTGGGCACAGGTTCGATTCCAGCCTGTGCCCTTTGCTGCGTGCCATCCCCTCTCTCAATGTATCGAGACAGCCAAGGCAAACAAACGATAGATGTGAAATTATGAATATAATACATATGTTGTTAAGTGCATAGTACAGGAACGTGATAAGGAGCTGTGATATCAGTATCAGAGTTTACAAATATAATACACGCTGCAACACAGCATCAAGTATGAGTATCACTGATACTATATGCCCTCAGATAACACATGAGCCCTTATTTCCAAGCAGACATTACACCTGCTTCCTCTCCTTTTCCTCCTCTCTTCCACTTTCCTCCTCTCACTTCTTTTCCCTCTGCTTTTCGACGACTCAAAAGACAATTACCCCTACGCGGGCAGTTAGAATTATGGAAGCGAGAGACAGCACAAAGGGAGCAAGGGGGAAAAAAAGCGAGGGAACATAATGTCTGTGTCCTAGAAAAGGAGTGCATTAACTCCAGGGTGGAGGTATCACTGCCCTAAGCGCACTGGCAGCCAAATGCTTGTGGGTGACTGTCACACAGGTGCACAAGAGCGAGCGAGCGAGAGAGAGAGAGAGAGAGAGAGAGACAGAAAGGAAAGAAAGAGATACCATCCCCCTCTGATCTCAGTGCACAGGTGTAAGTCGAACCATGCCTATCTCATGCATGCATGCACGTGGACAGACAACACACACACAGAAATTTTGCACATCTCATCACTGTCGCATGACTCCATTTGGAGCTAATGACTAATGAATAATATATACACACTCTTTCTCTTTCTTATTTTTCCCATCTCTGTCTCCCTCTGTTTCTTGCTTTCACTGACACAAACGCGCTGTTCTCTCTCCTTCTACCTCCCACTATATACATACAAACCCCCAGCACGCACACACACACACACACACAATCACTCTTCACAGGAACAATCTGTCCCATTAATGTGAGGTCGTGGCAGACCGTTTTCTCTCTTATCAGCCCTTTGGATTTAAATAAAGCCCCATCACTGATACACAGTTGCCTGGAAACACAAAAGGATGCGTCAATAATAGGATTTACCCAGCAGCCTACAAGACCCCTTCAGATCTGAGCCGTGTTGCCCCCTTTGTGCGACTGCGGATGTTCCTGACACCGCTGCCTGTGTGCCATTGTACTGTGCTATGAAGAGATTTTCGTTCCATCCGATTTATTTTGCATCCGTATCCCATCATCAGAGCTGCCGACTCTCCCGTATTTCCCTGCAGCCGAGGTTATTTTTTAAGAGGATTCTGATGTTTTACTCTTAGTTTGTAATGGGACAAATTGTTCCAATTGGAAAAGGTCACTGCCGATGCTGACAAATGTGCTTTGCTCAAATTTTTTCATGGTGCCCACAGCTCAAGTTATTTTCGAAATATCAAACCCTTGTGTTGTTATTTTTGCTTTATTTTCTGGTCCCAGCTGATGCATGAGCTCCGGTGGCATTTAGAGGAAGTGTGCCCATGACCCAGGGTGTTCCCAGCTTTGCCCCCTCAGGCGATTGTGCATTTCCTGGACCCATGGATTGAAGATTAATGCCTTTTCTTACACGAATCGAGATGGATTTAAGCATACAAGGAGATCTGGAGCATTAAGATGCAGAGATAAGACTGTTGTTAAGCGAGGATTACAACCATCCAGCGTTAAGTATAAATCAGATTAGTTGAGAAATGCAACTTAACAGCTGTCACAGTTAGGTTTACTTGTACACGTTCATTTCTCCTGTAAGCATTTGCTATTGTGCTCTTGCGTTATCCTGTAGTTCTGTGAGTTTTTGCCACGACCAACACTAGCAGATGCACAAAAAGTGAAATTAGTTTAAGATACAATATTATTGTCTTGCTATGTTTGCAATTTTACGCTCCGTTCTCTTCCATTATGCAATGATCAATTCAATATCCCTTCCTGTTTCATATGAATAAATAATGTATGAATAAATTCACATTGTTGTGTCAGAGGTAATGAGATACAGTAGGCTCCATATTAGCATGAGATGATAATCATCAGAGAGCCTCTAATAAGCGCTTCTCTGTTGGTGTTCTGCCCAGATACAGGGGGGAAGAATGGGAACATGGCATGAGGCCCGCTAAAATCTAGCATGGCTAACAATGGCAGTCGCTTCTCCGAGGTTGATGTGGTGATTCAGAACCTAATCTTGTTACCCCTGCCAACGTCAATATTAGCAATTTTGAAAATACATGAATTTTTTTGGCATTTATCTTAAAATAAACGTCTGATAGATGACTACTACCTCGACTACTGTCTCAACTTATACTACTACTTTCTCTCACTAGTATTACTGCAGGAACAAACCTGCTGAACATAAATATGTCTGCATTTTTTAAATGGTACGGTACAAACAGTTACATAAGCTAAAATCAGCACTTCATACTCTAAATCAAATGATTATACGGCTCTATGTAATGCTCAATTCTGATTGGTCAATTACAACATTTGTCTGTCGATTATTTCCTTAATAACGACTGCTGATGATGTAGAGTTGCTGTTACAGCTATCAATCAAACCGGTGATATTTTGTGGTTTGTTCATAAAACTACCCTAAGAATCATTTCAGTGTTGAACATACCTCTAAACACCTACACATTGGACATATCGGATAAGGGTTCATTTTTATTGATTTCATCAATTGTTGTGGATCGATTTAAGCCAGCGGGATGATGCATTTATTGCATGCGAGGGACAGGCGCATTCTGCCAGCATGCTTCACCACTGAACTGCCCAAACAAAATAAATCAAACCGGTCCATGCCAGACAGCCCTTAATCACTTTTAATGGTATGTTTTCTGGTTCACGCCAATGTTTCCATTTCAATGACTGCCGGGGGGGGAAGCGCATCATTGCGTGGATTGTTGCTCTGTCTACACCGGGAGCCATGCTGTGGTGAGCAAGCATGAGAAACACTGTGACTGTAAAAACGCGCTGTAACTTCATCAAAAAAAGTCTTAATCTACATAAAAACTGACACAGACGCTCAGAACACCTACACTTGACAATTTGTGTTCATTCACTGATGTTTGAACCTAGCGCACAGCAATCGCAATTTGGCTATTTTTTCTCGGAGGAAGCATCATTTAAGTTAAATCAACTCATTAATAAACATATTGAGGGTAATAACCTGTGTTGAGATTCATTTCCTCAATAATCATTTGCTGATCCTTATGGATATAGATAACTAAAATAGATACATGGACAAACCCTAACTATCAAAAGGCTGAGCAAATGAGAGAGAGTGTCGACTTTCCTGCCAGGCCTGAACGTAAGCGTGTCGAGCCTCACCTTAACATAGAGCTGCTGGAACTCTTCCAGGTTGAGGCGGCCGGTGGGACAATCTTTCAGGAATCCCTTGTACCACTGCTTCAGCTCGTGTTCGTTAAATTCTGTATTCTTCACCAGATCCTCCATCACTTCAGGGGTCAACTTGCTGTTTTGTTTCCCCATTTTGCCTGTAAAAGAGTGCACACACACATACACACACACACACACACACACACATTGAAATATAAAAAATGAATGATGTTATTGTTTATATTCTCACACAAAAATGTGGCTCAATAAAATTCTCCTCATAGGCTCAATAACATTTTAATGTGTACGGGTCGTGATTCAACATATAATTTTTTGCAATACTGTCTTCAACTAATATATTGTCATTACACCATTCAATTAGATAGATAGATAGATAGATAGATAGATAGATAGATAGATAGATAGATAGATAGATAGATAGATAGATAGATAGATAGATAGATAGATAGATAGGTACTTTATTCATCCCCAAGGGGAAATTCTTTTTTAGCCAAAAAAACTACTTAAAAGCCAGCTCTCCTGACAGAGTGTTTTACTTGGATTTGAACCTTCAATAGCCTTGCTTATTGTTGCATGTTTCAAGGCATTTATATTCAAAAACAATATAAATACAAAAAAAACCTATGAAATTGACTGATATGAATGATATTTTGGCCATATTATCTCAGCCACTGACTGAAGGTCATTGCTGTGATCATCAGCAATGAAAGCAAAGTTTTCTAAAGAGCTATGAAAGTGCAAAGCAAAACCGCGTCTAAAAATATCCTTCAAACAAATGGAGCGTAATAAGAGGCGTCAGAAATGTGACACATCTTAGAAATTAATCACTACCAATGTTTTCTTTGTTCAGGACTTGGATAACAGGTCAATTTATAACATTTGTAACTCCTCCCAAATATAAGGTTTAACAAAGAAACCGACGGGTAGCATTCATTGGATGCCTTTGCCAGTTGACGTAGCAAGGTTCAAGGTTCTAGGTACCACTAACGTGAAGCGAACCCAGACAGAGATTAGATCTTGTACTCTCCCCTACTGAAGGTCTAGAGTTTTGTGCTCTTCACAGATATTCCATTAACAAACTGTGAAGCATATTTTCTTTTGTGCTGAGAGATCTGAAATGATTTTAATGCATTTAATGTAGTGCCAAAATGAATAGAGGAATTTTACAGGAGAGTGTTTGCTTTAAAGGATGCATATTTTGCTCTGTATGAGCAAGTTAGTATAGTTCGCTTGCTCTGAATAAGAAATCTGCACCAACCCAGCACTTTGTGGAATGTTTCCAGCCTCTCAGTCTGTCACATTCAAGAACAAGCTGTTCTGGGTCCAAGTTATAAGTATGCAAATTACTCTGACTGGCTGTCCTCATACAGACGGGAAAAGGTACCCTGGGCGTACATAAAATGATGCCAGAGGGATCTGACAATGTGATGCTACTGGACAACTATGGAATGACAACAAGTTGACCGTACAAACACAAGGCATCATCTTGATCGCCCGCTCCTCCCATGTCAAAAGGTCCCTGAGTAAGACACTGAGCTCCTAATTGCTCTCGATGAGCAAGCTGGTGCCTCAGTTGGATACCTCTGCTGTCATTGCATGAATGAGACTTGACTTGCAAGTCACTTTGGATAAAAGCATCTGCCAAATTCATAAATATAAATGTAAAAATTTGCAACCATTAGAGTAACAGTCTGTGCTGGAACACTTTTCTTTTAGCTCATTACGCTAAAAAGCGTGTAAGATTTTCCAGATTGTGACACATTTCAAAAAAGTACACTTGTGTGGGCAAGTTATTTAATGGGTGTCGGGACAGAACATGACAGTACATTTAATTTTTCAGACAGTCTGTTATAGTCAATATCCAGAAGAAGTGTTAAGCAACCCAAGCCGACCGCTTGTTGGAACTGACTTTTTCACACAGACAAATGTCTCGTAGTATCCACTGGGTGCAGCAGATTGGTCCAGACAAGGATGAACATCTTAAGTACAGAAAGTCAAGTAATACAAAAGTAATATTGAGTAATATGGATCCTTTGCTATAAACACACCGTTGCAGCATTCATTATTCCAGTTTTTGGCTTACATTTATTTACAAAGATTTATATTAATCTCTATGATTTTTAAGCTCTTTTCCCAGTTGTATTTTGAAAATATTGACATTAAATCTTACCTAAGTGCTTGCCCGCTGACTTTTTAGAGAATTTCTTGTGTGTTAAGCTGTTTAATGTCCCTTCAGTTCTTAACTGGAAGCTGTTTGCATCCAGCTGTTTGTGTCTATCTGATGTATCTGCATTGCACAAATGCTGCCACGTTAGGGCTGTGATAGGTTCATTAACCAAGCCATAATCATAGAAATTCTGAAATATGGGTAGAATTTGCTAACTTTCTCACCACTGGGGAGGGTTTTATGAATTCTCTGCAGAGCAAAGCAGTATGCTGGGATGAAAAAATATCAGTGATAATTGGTGCTACTCAAGATCTGGGTCTTTCTAATGTATGTGACAGCACAGAGGATAAGGAAAGAAGACTCCTGCCAATAGTGGTGCCCTTGTATGAGCTCAAAAACTCAACAGGAGGGACTGAAGATGTAGTCAAAGGTGGTTTGACAAGATTTTAGAGATGAATTTGTATCTTATACTGATCTAAGGACATAATACAGTTGGACAGCACACACTCTTCTGGATGAAAAAATAGGAGTGATCATAAACATCTTTCCAGTATCTTGCCCACACTATCTCCATCATCCGCGGGCAGAAGATGAGTCAATCCTATTATATGTGGCGTTCTAAGATATATCCAGCCAAGAACTACCATCAAAATTCCCTCCATCTGTTAGAGATGTAACTTGCTGTGTGTTGGCACAAATTTCCACACATAAACTTTCCAAAGGAGTTTGCAATTATTGATGGCAATTGATTGGTAATTGATTTTACCAAGATCTCTTTGTTTATTAAGAAAATTCCTGATTTGTTAGTATCTGACAAAGTCAGTGTCTGGAATGTTAAACTCTTTTCTCTCTCCCTCTTTTCTGGACAAATAATTTATATGCATATTGTTGCAATTTATAATATCATTTACATCAATTATATCTTCCTAGGTCTCAAAACCTGCTGTATCATTGTGAAATTGGCTATGGATACGTTTGCCATCAAGGCCAAAAGATAGGCAGGTAATTTTTATGTTTTCTGTATTTTTTTTTTGGTCAATTTACTTTCTTGATTGGATTTCAGAGATTTTGCAAATGCAAATGCCATGTCCTCTAAAGGATGATAACATTCTGATTTCTTAATATCCAACCATCTGGTCGTAATATCGTTGGTAATCCAAACCATTATAGGCTTTAACTGGGCTGCCCAAAAGTATATTTAAGATTTGTTAATGTGAATCTGTCGTCTAACTTAAAGAGTTGAAGGGTCTTAAGTCGTATTCTAGGTCTTTAATCATCATACAGAATATTGATGTTGGTATATGAATAGAGAGCATTTGAAATAGGTAGAGTAATCTTGAGACATCTGTACGAATGATTTCTATTCTAACGAGCGACCACCACCTGACCAGGCTTTTTTTGTTGTTGTTGTTGTTGTTTGGATGTTTTGAATTTTCTTGTCGTGGTTAGCAGTATATAAAAATATCAAGGTCTGCCGTCTGACTTAGAGAGTGTAAGAGTTTAAAATCACATTCTTTTAAAATCATCTGCATAATATGATATTTTGTATTCTTCCTCTCCTGCCATTATCCAAGCTAAATTTGTGTTGTCTCTGATGATTTGTGAAAGGGGCTCAGTGGAGAAGGCGAAAAGAGAAGATGATAACTGACAACCTTGGCCCGTTCCCCTCTGCAGGGTGCAGGGCTCAGAGGTGTGTCCATTAACTCCATTTGCAGCTCTAGGACACAGATGCATGTAGCAAAGTTGTCCTCAAAGCCAAAGCATACAAATGTTTGAAATAAATATTTGCGGAACTTAATGTGTTTTTGGCTTGAAGGGACAATACTGTGGCCTCGCCTCATTTAAATATTTAAGTCTGCAGACATTATTACCGGAAAAGAGGCCTGTGATACACCAAGTTTCATCTGGGTGTATAATTTGACTCCCTCTCTCTCTTCAGAATCCTCCTTAAATGCATACAGTCTGAAATTTTCTCTCTAAGTTCCCAGGGTCTTGTTAACCTCTTGACAGAATTCTCATAGTTCGAATGAATGATGGCGCTCATATCTGTAATCTGCTTCAATATTGTTGCGTTAGCATCAGGCTCAAATGATAGTTTGTCCAATGGGCTGCTTCAACTTCACTCCATCAGGTGCTTTCAGCTGTTTGGATTTCTTTCTAAGGGAGTCGTATAAATAAAACCTTTTATTTTCATTGAGTTTGAGGATGGAAAACTCACATGATGGTTGTGGGTTCAGTGAGCTATGGAGGAGCTCTATGTTGGTCCCTTCAAATGATTTTCAAGGCACTGTAAGTCATGAGTCACAGTATAAAAAATAAGAGAATAATCGTGATCAAAACATCTAATTTGGTCAGAGTTAATAAAAAATTGGAGGCAGAGGCACACAAAATCAAATTGATCATGTCTGTACTGTGATGAAGGCAAAAATGCAATTAACACATAAGGGTTAGAATGGCTAAAATTGCACGATTCTTCAAATATACACAAAATGTTGTATAACTGGATTATGAGTAGAGTAAGCCAGTGAGGAAATCATGCAGCGGCAGCTTATCTCAAACAAAAACCTTTACATGCCTGATTAAATCGATTAACAATCACATAATCTCGGAGGCCCTGTAGTTGATATGTCGCTATCAATCCATTCGTTATTTAATGAGTTTACACAACGCTCGAAAAAAAAATGTAATTTATTGCCTTAATCACTGTATAAATACATCTTAATGAGATTCAACTGGGACTTAAGTTTGTATACTTGACAGATTTACAGGGCTCAAACTATTTTGCAGTTCTAAGTTCTAAGATGGATTTGTGAGAGCAGTAAACAGCAAATCAGTTGGTTGGTTTGATGTGGTTTGAGGAAGGAAGTATCAGAGGCAGTGGCAACTTCAATGAGAAGTTATCCTTATTGACTGAGAGAAAAAATAAAATTATACTGCGTCACAAATTTGCAAAATCAAGCTAGGACTCTCCACACGCCCAGATATTCCCTGGACCCCAGATTGGGAACAACATGTCTAAGGAAAATAGATAGATTGATGTCATATGTAACAAATTAAGAAAAACATTTCACCTATGAACAACGTGGAACAACTGTGGCTCACTAATGTACAAAAATGGAATTCAAGTGATGTAAACTGTTAAAGCTACATATGAATTACGCCTCCACACTGCCTGTAAACAAAATGGGCAACACAACAAATTAACAAGTTGTACAAATGATATAATGTGGGCTATGTTCTCCATGTGGTGATATGAGGTTAATTAATTAAACTGAATTTCCAATCATCCTTGGACAAGAGGCAAACAGAAAAATAATTGTTCGCTGATGCTGCATTGAAAAACAGGAGAAAGCAATTCAATCTCATTTCATGGCTTGTGTTAGGTGAAGATGAGAATTCACACTTCCATAGCCAGAAAACAACAACTAGATAGAGAGAGAGAGACAGAAATGGAGAAGTAGAGATCGAAGAAGCCCATCCAATAACCAAAAAACCATGAATACAAAGCCATCCAATAAGAGTGGCAACAGCTCAGTGGTCCCTGGCTCCTGTGGGCCTTAGAGCTGCGCTGGATGTCATTCTGCCTGATGTATGAACTGCGGGGGAAGCTGTGTCTGCCCTTGGAGAAAAGGCACACACTACTGAAAAGCCTCATCCCCTGGGGCCAAAAAGCAGACTCGATGAGTGCCCTCACTATCGCAAGCTTCAAAATCATGCAGGCAAGGCTGAGGCACACACCGTGCCAAAAACAACCTCACCGAACAGGTGCAGCAAATAATGTCCATCCCATTTTAATGGATTTATTAAGAATAAACTGTGGTAAATTAACCTGGAATTACCTGGTATTTCTGACTTGGCAGCACATCATGAATCAAGACCCTGCTCTCTGTGGGCTGAAAAACACCAAGAAACTAGAAATGTTTCACCTGTGTCACAAAACAGCTACGCATACAGGTGCTATGAGTAATGGGTCATTTCGTTAAGCTGGGGCAAAGAGCGACAAAACTCTTTGGCACATTCAGCAGCATCACTCGGGTTGTCACACTTACTCAATTATAATCACCTACTACATGTACATTAATGTGCTAAAACCTTCACAAGAGATGGGAAAGAAGAATAGACAAAAAAAGGTGAAAGTAATTTGGACCTGGTATTGGCAAGAAGCTCAGATAATAACTGTGAGGGGGAAATAGCTATTCTTTATGTTACTGAGTATACTTATATTAGCTGACATTACACGGACATACAGTATACTCAAATATTCAACAATGTTGTACCTTCAAAATATGATGATGATGACTAAAATCTGGCTAATTGCTCCTGTTCAGTGACCAAGAACACCTTGTGTTGCATGCGAGTCTCTCAGTGCTGCTCTGAAAGTGATGAGGCAGTACACTCTGACAGCAGGTTGTGCACACTTTTCTGCTACAATAATGGCTGTCAGACTGAACGGTATGAGCCTCTAGACGGCAGCTGCAGCAAGAGACAGATGTGTCCCGGGAGAGAAACGAGCACAAAATACATGACAGCTTTGTATCCATTTGAATTTATAGCTATGTGTGTGTGTGTGTATGTGTGTGTGTGTGTGTGTGATTGTGCAACAGAATGAGAATGCACATCCAATTAAAAATACAGTGTGTGCAGAGTGCATTTTAAATATACGAGTGTTTACTGTATGTACAGTGTTCTGTATCTCCCCATGTTGTATAGGGACTTGTGTATGCAGAGAGTGTTTCAAACTGTACATAATTCTTATTTATCTATTTACAGAGTGTGTCCTCCTGTAAATTATGAGCACATTTGTGCGTGCCGTTGACTTTAAAAATTGATGAGAAATAATGCTGCACATTATATATCCACTGTGCAAATTAAAGATGTTTTGAGGCATCTACGTGTATAGAAAATGACTTCTAAATGACACTATTACTTAAACATAATACATGTGTTACTCAGTCGTTCATTTTATACAAAGAGCAGCAGCGCTCAATATTGAGCGGTGGTAGTTGCCACAGACCCCCAAACATAAGACAGAAATGATATTGAGTTGCTGATTGGATATATGTCACAATTACTTCCCCAAAAAATTGTGGTTCTGTAAGTACAGTGATCCGATATTATGATATTACTGATATACTGATTTTTTTAAACCTTTCCTTAAACAAGTGAACCTTTCTTAGAAATGTTCATCGAAGACGAATAGTTACAACAAACATTTCAGGTGAGAATTTTGTCTAACGAATGTAACTTTGCAACTAAATAAGAGAAAATTTGGTCGGAATCTAATTGTTTTTATTGAGATTCACTCAATGACAACTAAATGAATTCTGTCAACAAAATCTGCAATGTACTAAGTAGTAGCGTGACTCGCTAAATCTAGAATGTTTGTAAAATCTATTCATCTTTTTTGGCTGTGTGATGATTCAGAAATCATGATTCATAACAGAAACTTTTTTTTAAATTTCCTATTGACCTGCACCTACGTCTGTGTTCTGTCTGAGTGCTGCAGGATAGGTTGTAATTTTCAGTGCTGGCTTGTTTTATGGCGTTAAGAGCTAAAAATTAAATTTTTGATTTCTGACGTATCTTCACTTGAATAATCGTGACATGACTTTCAATTTCTGAGAGGACAATACTCATCTCATCGTCGCATTATACATACTATTCATCCATTTTCTATACTGCTTATACACGTTAAAGATGTGGTGCGGCTGCAGCCTATCCCAGCAATCATTCTGCTATATCAAAACATCTCCCTTCACATCTGGAAACATACACATCATGTCCAAAAGTAAATGTGAATATATATGTTGAATTTCTTTTATGATTTCTATTGCTTCACAATCATTCCTATGTCATCAACTGTCATATTCCAGAGCTGCATGAACCCGATCATCCTAAATCTGACTTGTCTGTGTCCACCATCAGCTATGTAATAAAGCGAAAATGTATCTATGCCTATCTTGAAATCTACATAACTGAAAACAATCCCTCTGGTGCCACCAAGCCTCAGAGAAAAGTACACACTCAGTGATCGTGAAATCCATTCTTCCGCCTCCACCTCATTCCCATCCATTTCCACTATCTACATACGCAAAATCAATAAGAAAGTGCACTAAAGATGAACAGGAAGACAAGTCCAAATAATATGGGTTGTGATACGAGAGTGATGCAGACGGATGAAACCCTCGTTAGCACAAAACACTGAACACACCCTGCCGCCCCCTCCCTTGTTAGCTCTTGATCTATGCACAGAAATGTTTTGCACCAGTTACTCAGATCTACTAAAAGAATCAGAGAGGTGAATCACAAACAGCAAATATCAGCGCTGAAATTGCTTGCTTGAGGAAGAGGAGAAGTCTGGGACAAGATCCACCGGGTCCGTCTGCAGTGCGATGCAGAGCATCATGCTGACTTCAAACCTGAGTCATAGCCCTTTATCTTAAAGACCACCAGGGCCTCATGACAGCAAAAAAGAAACACACACACACATTCACAGCTATGGAGAAACATCAGAGATCAGAGAGACAAGAGAGACAGAGAGCCCTATTGTCAGTGAGTAATTTTATCACCCATGAGCCAGGCACTACAGTCTATTACGTAACACTGTCTCCCTCTGCCATCATTTGCCAACAGGGGATGACCTTGAGAACAAGGCAGAGCCCAGGCTGAGAGCGGATCTATAAGATTGGAGCGATGCAGTGTGAGGGTTTGATCCAATGCTGTGTCCTGCCCTTCTTCTATGTGAACATATATGAGCACCCCTGTGTGTGTGTGTGTGTGTGTGTGTGTGTGTAACCAAGTGTGTGTCTGTTTAGGCGGGGAAGGTCTGGAAAAGATGCGGTCATTCCATGCATGGATGTGGAAAAAAGTACTGAGGATGAGTTCAGAGGA
>OMNV01013444.1:23362-39632 GCA_900303265.1 Brotula barbata
CCCCCCCCCCTCCTCCCACCCCCTCTGTGTCGTGCAAACAAGAAGCCATATGTGATGGAGTGATGTCTGAAGGCGAGAAAATGAATGATAATAGAAAGAGAGTCTAACGTTGGTCTTTGCAGGGTTGCAGCAGGTGTGATATAAAAGAAAACGCTGTGTGTCAGAAGTGGAACAATTTGCGCGCCACTTTTGCGAAAACTAGCTAAACAAGCTAATACGCGAGATATCGGACAGTAAAATAGGCTAATGCTACATCATTGTTCACTTAGCTGTAGCTAGTTGTATTTTTAAGGATATAAAATTCACGTTGTTCTTAAAAGTGGCTGAATACATTTTTAAAAATTCTTGTGCATGCAAATTGAGCCATTTTTGTGAAAAATGTTTATATAGGCTATAGTAAAGTGGCCAGCTGCCTAATGTTCGACATTCCAACACGTTTAAAAGGTGGCTAAAGCCCAGGTTAAAGAGATGTTGGAAAAATTTAAGCTAATATCATGACAAGCTCATACTTGACATTTATTGCACACCTTAAAGTGTATGAAATTCACGTTATTCTTAAAAGTAGGTAAAGACATTCAAAAAAAATCCTGTGTATGTAAAGTGAAACATTTTGTGAAAACTAGCTAAACACACTATAAAGTAAAGTGGCTAGCTTGCAAAAATGTGCACTAATATAGAATAAAAACAAAAAGTGAATAATTGACATTTATTGGACAGTAAATTAGGCTTACTCTCCTTTTTAATTGCAAAGGGATGTGAACCAATTCTTGGTTCTTCTTTCTTACTTTTTCCTAGCTTTCTTATCTCCTTAAATGCTGGTTGATGATGTGGTAATCGAGTTCAGCTTAAAGCAAATACTCAAAAGCTATTTAAGGTTTAGGTTTAATGGGCCTTTTTGCCTCAATGCCTCGTCAATAATTGAGTGTACCACATACAAAGGTTATTTAAAAATCTATAGAGAAACGTTGTTAATAAAATCCATTATATTATTGTAGGAAGTATAGAATACTTTTTCATGTATGTCATTATAACTTGGTTTAAAATTCTTGGTTGAGTACCAGGCTGACCATGGTCCTCTCTGTGTGGGTTTTGCTGGGGCACTACAGTTTCCCCCCCAAAAAAGATGCTGCTTAGCTAAAGTTAAATCTAAATTGCCCACAGATGTGAATGTGTGATCATCTCTGTGTCAGCCCTGTGATAGACAAGAGACCTATCCAGGATGAAACCTGCCACTTGCTCATCATGATAAGTGTAGATAACGGATGTTTATGATTTTTGGTGAACGAAGTCAATATTCACTGTATATCCTTGTCTTAATAACTTTAACTGTGTTTCCTCTGTTGTGGATAGAGTGAAGACTTTAATGATGTGTTTTGGTCACTAAAATTCACCCAGAAAATTGGGACTGAAAATGTTATAACTAATACTTTAAAGATGAAGATGCTGATGAACCCTGGTTTATTAACAATAACTCACTTAATAGTGTCATTACACGTGTGAGTTGGAACTAAAGCTCCACAGGCTTCCAAATTGACAGAGTTTGTCCTGTGGGCATGAGCACAAAGTGGCGCTAAATGCTTGTGTAGCTCATTTGGTAGTGCCTCAAACTTTGGATCAGGGGTTCTGGGTTGTTTTATTGGTTAAAAGTATCAGCTAATGTCCGCGTATGAGCAATATCCTTTTCGTTCTTATTCACAAAATATGGATATTCGACAGCATGGGGAGAATGAAGCCAAAATATTGTTAAAAAAATACATTTCTGAAGAACCAGACATTTTGTTCCTATGGAATACAACAGCTGTGCCACCATGCTGCATATTTTCCATCCCTACTTGCTCAGTCAACACTTTGGCCTCTAAGATATTGATTGGATACATACACCTAATTTAGTTCATCTCTTGCAAGTAGGGAGTGATGGAAATATGCAGCATGGTGATATTTGAGGACCAGTGGATTTGGGCATTAAGGACAAGATAGCAAGACAGAAAAGCTAGATGAGTGAGAGGGCTCGTTTTTGTGCCTTTTCAGTATACAGAATGGCAATAGATGTCATGCTGAGCAATGATCTATTTGAGTGTAGTAAATCCACTAACTATTATGCTCTCATGTCCTGTATTTCATTTTTAGGTTTGCTGTGGATTTCCTCCTTGCGATTTGAGACTCAGCCTTTGGAATAGGCCTAAGGTGAGACTCATAAACAATGTGTGGCTGTAAATAAAGATATAAATAAGAACTATAGCACAGGCTGAAGTTAACAAGAGCATTAGCCATCACGCTGTTTGAAAGATTACATACTAGATTATAAATATGAAGTTGCACAAAGCTAAGTTATGCATTGACATTTTGACCTAATTGCTATTTTATAGAAACAATGATTTTTGATTAGAGCGCTGTGGCCTTCGGATGCTGTCTTCACATTGATACATTCAATTTAAACTCTGGCAGATAGAAAGCAGAAAATGGATAAATTCACAGAATTAACCAGCTCACAGCCTGAAAGAGATCCCACATCACCAGTTTCCCCAAAACGGTTGAGGACAGATTGCCCAGTGACATCCAACCAGAGTGGGATGAACAGTTTTGAGCATCAGAAACCCACAGGCTCCTCATCTTCACAAGAAAATATTGGCCTAATTTGTACACCGGAATATGATTGTGGGTCTGTGCAGCAACAACTACAAGAAGCTATATTGAATGTCACCCCTATTACTGAGGTGACTACTTCACACACAGGACCGTCTGACGTCTCTTTTGTGAAGGCTGAGACATACCTTGTACATCTGGGGAGGGAGGAGCAGCTTCCAGCTATTGAAAGTGATAAGCTCAACTCATATCCAGCCGATGACGTGGGTGGAAAATTAGGAGAGCATCACACTTCATTTGACATCAGCGGTACTAGTTCCAGTCACTGTGATTGCGAACAAGTGGGCAAATCACTTGAATACGAGCCCCCTGGTGGTGACAGCTGTCTCCCTGGAAATGACGCAGATGGGAGACAGGTGCGAAATAAAGTCAGACAAATCCGGGCAGTTAGAGTTGCTGTTAGTCTTGAGGAGGTCAGATGTCAGCTTGATTGCACTTATGAATATGTGCGGTGTGATTACGGCTTTTCTTGTACATTGAGCCGACCTTCTGACATTGAAGACAGCAATCAGAAGGGGGATGAGCATGGATGTGGTGAGAATATCCACTGCAACAGGAAAAATGAAGAGGGCAACACTCTCATATCTCCCAGTTGTTATGAAGACTCAAAATCACTCTGCTTTTTCTCTGATTTAAGTCTCTCAGGGAACTCGGAAGAAAAAGGAGAAAAAAAAAATGATGGACAACCATTGGGATTTCAGAGTTGTGAAAAACAAAATAACGAGAATGACGTGAGCAATAATTTCAACTGTATTGCTGCTAAATGTTCTCAAGGGTCACCCGTTCCCAGTGATGTAACCAGAAATATTACGGCTGTGGAGACTGAGACCAGTGTGAGTCATGAAAATGATGACTTCTGTGGTGCAAAAGGGGAGGATGCTGCTGGCAAGATGATAGCCAAAGCTCAGAGTGGAACAACTGTTCTCACAACAGAGACTCCGCAGTCTGCAAGAACCCGTCAAGAGCCCACTGAAGGAGATAATGAAGCAGGCCCTTTCTGTGTAATTGACCCTGCAATCTGGAGTGAAACTGACAGGCAGTCTGAAGAGAAACTCTGTAACTCGGTGAGCACTGCAGGTGTAAAATTATTCCCATCCATAAAAGCCTCAATTGTGGAAATTTCTCCTCCACTCTGTGCCGATGTCAGACCCTCACCGTACACCACAAAACAGTGTTCACCTTCTGATAAGACTGGACAGCTTAATAAGCAAAGCATAATACAGCAGCGCAGAGAAGAAAAAAAGGGCACATGTGAGTTATACACCAAACTACAACCTGACATGGTTATGATGAATGAAACATATCACCATTACACTGGAAATGAGGGAGGATTTCTGTGGAAATCCAGTCCCTGCAGCAGTCCATGCAGGTTTGCACATTTTATTCCTACTGGCAATGCAGGAAAAGGAAGCCCTGGTACCATGGGAAATCTGTTAAAAACAAAGATTCAATCTGAAAGTGAGTTTGAGAATTCACAGCATCAAATTGCAGCAGAGATAAAAGAAACTCTACGACTAAGAAACTTGAAAGGAGAAATGAAAATTGATGGACACTGTGACTTCGAGAATGTCGTGAAACAAGAGGACGGACCTCTGCATCAAAGTGAGCAACATAAAGAAGACATAACTGAAATCTTAAATGATCATTGCACAAATGACTGGGCAGAGAGCGGCACAGGCACATGTGTTAACAAGACAGCACAGTGCGGAAACGACACAGGAAATAAGATCAATTGTTTGCCTGATCACCCACATGTAGATGAAACTGTGACTACTGCAGAAAAGGCAAAAAAAGAAGTGAGAAAAGCTGAAGGAGAAATGGATGGAAACAATTGCTCAGAGAAATTAGAGCTACAACTAAAAGAACACACGACAGATGTGATTGAAACACCAACTAGTGAATACATTAGTGAGTGGGCCAAAGGTACCATAAGTAAATGTGGCACCAAGTCATCATTATTAGTTGAAACTGAAGGCAGAAATCAGCTCAGTTGGTTCCCAATTGAAAATAAAGACTTTGTGGCCCTTGGTTTCCTTCCAACTGATGCCATTGTGCCAGATCCACGTCATTTGAGCCACGGAGGCCTCAGAAACACCACATCCCTGATCTGTAATCACACATTCTTTCCTGTGCCATCTGCTCACTCTGACCATGTGCCTGGAAGTTTTGACACTTTCGAAAAGATCCAGCTCTCAGTGGATGATGATGATGATGATGTGCACCTGGGCCCTCTCCTCACCAGCTTGTCTGGGCAGCTGTTGAACACATTGGAGCGACAACCTCACCAGTCGTTGCCAGCAGTACAGAGTGATCAGAATGAGGACATACAAGCAAAAAGGGTAGAGGGTGAAAAGGAGGTGGGAAACATTGGGTGCCATGTTGAGGACGTGGAAGAAGGATTTCTAAGGGAAATTAGCTGTAGTAGTAAGCCAGGCCCTGATTCCTACAACAATGTGGATGTTGTTTCCATTCACCTAGCCTTTGATGTGGAAGACTGCCCTAGGTTTGAGATGAAGGATCAGTTTGACATGGTCTTAAAAGAGTTGAACTTGTATTACCAAATAAGTATGAGGGGGTTTGCTGATGACAATATGGCATCGTTACCTAAGCAGTGCAGCGACATAATAGATCCTACGGAGGGCGACCTCTCAGACAGCAAAAAGCACCTCGGCAGCCCTGAACTGTATCATCACAAAGAACCTTTATCAGGTAATTATGCAGCAGCAGCACTCAACATTTACAGCATTTGTCAGCCAAATTCAGCAGCTAAATCTCATTGGTCAAAGACTCTGGAGAAGGAGGCAGTATTTGAAATTTTCTTTGGCAAATTAGTTTACATAATTAAAGGATTTTTATATAACATATTTGATATGTTGTTACAGAAATCAGTGTGTTTATGTTTCCTGTTTTTAGTAGATATAGTATAGCAGTGTTTCCTGCCTAGAATTTCTCCTCAGGCCCACATTTGTAAGTGTGGTGAAGAGGAAATAAACCTTTGGAATTTCTGCACTGCAATGGTGCATTTTTATGCCTATTTAGGGATCTAATTTTCAGGAAAATATAGATCAGAATGGAAGCAACATATTTTCCAAAATAAATTCAAAATATCATCAAAAGAATCATCCCAGCCACTATAGTGTTTCATCACCAACACAAGAGCTTTTTTAAGTTAATTACAATATCACAGGTGCAATAAATCTCAACTTCAACAACAATATATTACATATTCAGTGACAATATATTTTGAAAAGCGTGGGTGCAAATTATTTAGTTACCAGTAAAATAAGCCTTTTCAGTAAACTTCCTTTTTTGTATTTGCAAGAATTTCCAAAAATGAGCATGTGAATGATTATTGTAAATCCCAGGCAAATCCCTTGGCCTAATGTTCCCTTAATTAAAGAATGCAATTTTACAAAGAATTCTGGCCTGGTGGTGTCCCTTGTAGGCCTGTTGGCCCTATCCAATGGTAGGGGAAACATTTGGGTATAGTATGCACTGCTTATTACTTAAACTGTTATTCTGTTCAGACTAGATAAGACACAACAAACATTTCAATTTCTGGACAGTCAGCTTTTTGACACAATGACTATGAAAAAAAAGGCCAAACCTCTTTTCTTCTTTTACATTTGGGCCACATTCTGTGACAAACTATTCTTGTCTGCCTATCATTACATGCTGATGCCCATGAAGGCCTGGAAATGTTAGGAGCTGATCCAGTTGTTTCTTGCATTGCTGACACCTACGACGGCGACCAGGAGGTGCCCTGGGACTGCAGCAAACTGTGCCAGGAATCAACCATGTACACAGCAGAGACGAGCAGAGGTTTACAATTAATTTTTTACCCAGTCCCCTTTCTCTAACAAGACTTGTATATGTAAATCCCTTATCTTTCTATCAAAAACAAAGTGGCACGTGAGATTTCCTTTTTTCAGTTTTACATGATCAACTGACATGATTAATTTTGTGCATATTGGATGATTGATTTTACAGGACCAGGCGGGTCAATTCACAGAGGATTTACAATTACGTGCATTGATTTGTCTTTTCAATTTGACAATGCTCTGTCTCACCAATGTGCAGACATTCATTCCCCAGCCTAATAATCTGCAGTGGAAGGATAACAGAATTCAAAAATGTTGTCAAAGAATAAAGTATGAAACAAATAAGCCAGAATGTGCCAATCCTGCTTGGCTGTCTGTGACTGTCAATATTTTCCTTTCAGAGCCCAGCAAGATGGAGCTGAAAAAGAAAACATGGTCTCCATCCTTCATGTGTATACCATTCCTTGAGCAACCAAACCATGGTGAGTTTCATACTGTGATGGCAAATAAAAGACTAACAATTGACTGACTGCTGGTTTGATAGGCAGAGACTGAAATTGAAAGGATTCTTATCAAAGTAGAATTTCAGTCGGTCTTTTTACATTTGAGACAATATATTTAATAATTATAAAAATATAATTACAAAGATGCATAACACATGTATGTAACAATATGTTCATCAAAATGTTCAGAACAATTTAGTTCTCCAAAGGAGGAGCTATATTGTTCGGCTAACTGTACCAAGGTGCCATAACCATTCGCCAGTTTGAAATGGTGGGTGCTGATAAACATTTTTTTTTATTAGTTTTGGGACGTTGCTTCAATTGTCTTGTTTAGTGGAACGTATTGACTTGCTTTGCTGAGCTATATCTTGTGACGTAGGTGATAATCTGACATTACTGGAGACTCTTTTACTAAAATTTTACTAAAGAGACAGTCAGACTGACAGGAATGACATTGTGTCCACCTTTTTACCTTGAGAACGATCATCTTTGTCCTGATAAGAGGCTTACAAAATAGCCTGAAAGTGTCAGGAAATGCTGCATGACTGTTCGTAGGTTTTTCTCTCTTTATTCAGCTATGTGAATTAAGAGAACCCAGCGCTGACAGCGTGGATTTGGATCAAAACAAATAGTCTGCACCCTACACTGTCTAATGAGGCCATTATAACCTGCAGTACAAAGGCTTTACTGCACAGTACATAGGACTGTTGTACACGACCTGGTTACATTTTGGCATTGTTGTGTTTTGCTTACAGGGCCGTCAGAGCAGCGACGGAGACTGGAGCCTCTGAGAACCTGCACACGGCCCATAAGGGTTGGGCTTTCAAAGAAGGCCAAGACCAAACATCTGCACCTCCCCCGTCTTTACAAATGAACAGGGGGCCACTGCAACGACAAATGCATCAAAGAAGGTCTGAGTACAAATGTTTCAATGTTAATGAAGTTCATTAAGGCCTTCTTTGTCCCTTTCAACTGAAAATGTGAAACTGGAAGGTAATTTCAGGTTTTGTTTTCAATTTCTGCTTCACACACATTTATACAAGGAATGCTGATTTCAAAGTGACCTGCTTCACACTGCTTCACACTGCTGTACAGTCACACATTTACCTATAAGCAATATGTTACGCTCATTAGTGGTTTTGATGGAGGAAAACCATATTTGCCCGCTTCTGAATTAAATCTGTGTCTAGTCAAACTCTATGGCATGATAAACATTAACATAAACATCACACAACAACAACCTATTTATGAAATTATTTATTACATAACATAGCATAAATATCCAAAGAGGTTAGATTTATATTTATTTAAAGTGAAACTTTTGAATATCTATGCATTATTGTCCGTTAAATCCATGCAATTGGTACTATAGTTTTTGCACTATTTATAGAATATATTAACTTTCTTTTTTTAACTTTCCTCTTCTTAGTGTATTAAGCTTTCTTAATACAGCATGCTCCACGGTTCCTTTTATGTGGGCTGATTAAATGTATTGAATATGTTCTGTTATTTACATGTTTTCACCACGTAACACATCCTTGAGTACGTGTGTGGGTGGTGAAGCTGGAGTTGAATTCTAATTGTATGTCCTCCAGAGAGGAATAAATATGTTTTCATATACAGACCGAACACAACACTTTCTTGAGGCAAATTCCTCATGCGAGTTTGTTGTGAAAAACGTGAACACTCTTTGATGATGTTCCATCTTTCAAGACAAGCAAAAAGGAGATTTTCATCTGCCATTATAATTGCTTTAATCCATTAACGATATCCTTAATCCTGCCACCGCAACAGTAAGTGATACAAGATTTAAATTGCAGATTTGTCCACTGTCTGTTTGCAACGTCTGATAAAAGTGTGTGCTAAATGTGATGAACCCCTCATATTAGCATGTTAGTGAAATATAATCCCTCACTGAATGCATGACTGGCTTAGAAATACCAATAAATTTGACACATACAGAGTTTATTTTACCTGAGACTCAATGCCTATGTGTGTTACACTCAATTTTGGATTTGACACTTCAGGTCATGATTTAAATTGATTTTGTGTCTGTTTTCCTGTCACTTCTGACATCTAATGTTCGTTAGGAATCACATGTCAGATCAGTAATGTTTGATGCTATTGTGGTGTTAGTGGTGTGGAAACGGGATTAAAGATTAACAGTCACCTAAAAAAAAGGGAAAAAAACATCTCAACGTGCAAACTAATAAGTGACACATGCTGGCATGAAAGGGAGTCAATCTATTTTATTTCTGCCTTTCTAATCTCTGAATTATAATAATGCGTTGTATCGAAGCGCCAAAAGCTGCTTGTTTTGGAGTGTATAGTTTCACTGGTGAAGGCGTCTCAGATGGCAGACAAACTCAAGCAAAGGGGCAAAAAGAAATGGTTAAGCTTTCCAAAAATAATTGGATTCTGACACTACACATGCAGTCGGCCTTTTTAATCAGGAAAATTTTGTGAAGGCAACAAAGGTGAATCAGACTTTTTGGCCGATAATGAGTTTGTCAGTTCTAGTTTGTTGTTATCTTGACTTGACAAAAATGTGTTTCGTAAGTTGTGAGATATAGATTAAATATTTCATTATTGCTCATGTCAGCTTTTGTTTCTTTTATAAATCATTGGCATATAAAAAAAACAAACTATTTTCACTAGCAGCTATGTATATTAATCAAACATCAATGTTTTGCTATCATTGTCTTACATTTCCATCTCATCTACACATTGCTTGAACACCACTTAATGTGCTTTCTATTTCATACGCTTGGTTACACAAAGACATGCCAGTAATCTGGTTGTGATGCAAAACGTGTTGATACATTATAACATGAATTATAATGAGACATAACTCACACTGTACATAACAAACTGAAGTGTCATCAGCCTTTTTCAGTCAATGGACACGATCCATGGAAGAAAGCGTCAAAAAATCCTAGAATCCATTAGATTAACCCTTAATTTTTAAGTTAGGACACCTTTAATTTCCTTTAAATTCCTCTTTATTGTGGATGTGTTCTATCAGTGGCGATTCCAGTGGGTTGCACTCACCGGTGCATCGCTGATGTTGTGTTTAACATTTAACCTCTGTCCTTGTTTTCTTGATACAATCCTTCATGCATCAGAGGTGAGCTCAGGTTCCTTTAAATTCGATTCTGCTGCTCATTCAAGTTACATGAAAGCAATATTAATGCTTTGGAAGGAGTGAAGAGACTTCAAAGGCTCCGGTCCAACCAGAGGTTATCGCTGTGTTTTTTTCTGTTTAAATTACTCTCCTCTATTCACATGAAAGCCTCTGTATAATTCAGTTACTTCATATTAGGAGCTCCTTGCTCAACCAGGGGTTCCAAGATTTAAAACAATACCAGAAATGAATCCTGGCAGTGATTTATGTGTTCTTGTTTTTAATTTCCTCCCCAGCATTACGATTAAAGGGATTAGGCATGCACCCATTTGTTTATTTCTATTAGGTGAAATGGCACTTGAGCATTTGCCCAGCGTGAGAGTCTAAGTAACACTATTAGACCTGTGGACAGACCTTAAAGAATTCAAACATACTCTTCCCCTTCTTCTTCCTGGGTCTTCTGTGTAGGCGTAAGAAGATATTCTGTAAGAGCTGATTACTGGAAAGCTACAAGAAAATGAATGGCCATCAGCTTATATGCTTTAGTGTTTCGAAGGAGGTTATTATACAGGTTTTCTTTCGGATACAGAAGATGGCAGCTTCACCGCTAACATCAAATAATCCACAGTTGAGTACACCGTATATAGAAAGCTAACAAGCAGGATTTAAACACACACACACACACACACACAGACAACCTTGCCCTGCATATATTTGCTGCCGTTTCCAGATCAATAGCAATCACTGGGCCTCAGTGCCAGCATCAGACGATCGACTTTGAGACTAAAAATACCCTGAAATATCCATTCCCGCTGCACAAAGCTGGGTTCACTCGGGAAGTAACGCAGCAAAAGTCACCACAACTAAACAGTCAGTATGTTCACTTTCATTTGAAAACTTCCATTCTACTCAGATTAAGGCAATAAATGTCACCGTGATCAGATCAAAATCGGCATAAATCAACGTTTGCACAGTAACGCATCCCTCAGCTTACAAATGTAGGCATTTTGTGTGGGTAATTTGCACGCTTCCTATCATAAGCCAATTAAGCCATAAATCTGTGTTTTTATCGTGTGTTATTAACATAACCTCTAAATACCTTTAATTTATTTGATAAAATTCTAATATCCTTTTAGGAAAAGGTCACAGCTTGTTTAAGAAGGCCTTTTCACATTAAAACTCATTCATAGCAGTAATGTGCACAAAGGCTAAAAAGTATCATGTAACCTCAGGATGCATTCTGGGTAAATCTGTACAAAATGATACACAACACTTGAACATTGAAGAGAAACAGACAGCTTGCATTAAAGAGTTATCAAATTATTAATTAGAGTGTTTAATCAGAGAAAGGTCATGAAACAACTTGTGAATAAATCCCATAAAAGCTATCATAGAATTCTTCATTTTTTATACTATTGTATCTTTAATTTGGCTTGCTTTTCCAAAAAAAATCCATTGTGACACATCTGTCTAGGGACTTCATCATTTACTACAATTAAGTATAAATTGTTTTGGTTTTTAAATGCTTGGCTGCAAAATATGAGTGGAGACAAAAATATGAATGTACTGAGTTTTGATGACACAAACATCATTTCATGGATATTTGAGTGCAGGCGTGTAATGTTTATGGAGCATCACTGAACAGCTGTGCTGAAGAGGGACACTTGCTCAGTGACGGTTTCATAAATCTAAAGTTGTTGAATCACACTTGATTTATTTCACCCTACATTTAGCCTCAAAAGTGGACCACTTTGGAACACTCACAACGTATCCCACTGCTGATTCGCCCAAGTCCGGGCTCTGTAATCTCTCTGCTACTGAGCTACAGAGCGGAATGAAGGGCAGCAGACTGAGAAAAGGGACAATAAGAGGATTTCACAGTTGAGTTTATGACATAACATCGCATTATTGGTTCGCTTGTTTCTAAAAAGCTCTGAATAAATTGGGGCTGTCTGTATGGTAGACTGTCTGAGCACAACAAAAGAATAAATATCACTCAAGATCAGGTGTAGAGTACATTAGATGATACAGAGCCCAGACAAGCTTTCACTACACCTGCAGCAGTCAGATTTATTGATGTTTAAAACATAGTCAAAGATGGATGCCGACAGTTATTTTTGTTTCCAGTACAGCTGGATTACATGGAGATTTAATGCTTTTGGAGTGTTTTTTTTAGTAAACTATTCATATTGATATAAAAAAAAATGAACAGAACACAGAGGAAAAAATATGGAAATGCACAAAAAAATCCAGACAAAAATTAGCATCTTTACAATCAAGAAATAGATGAATAATAAATCAATATGTCTTACAAGATGAGTACAATGAATAAGACTTTACACACATTTTGTTGAGTATCCTAAGCTTTTTCCTCTCAATATTTGATATTGTGAGATAAGTATGTCCTAACTGAATATTTTACATTTCACTCCTCCTGTGCCTCTGTCACACTGTCAATCATCAGGCTCCAAAACATCAAGTGCTGTCATAGGCATCAGAGGAATCAGCTTTTGAGAAACTTATAACAATAAGGCAAAGTCCAGATGAGTGTGTGGATTCTGAAGCATGTCCAGGCCTATCAGCTGAAAGTATGTAGGCGAACCATTTAGTTATGACCTGAATTAACGAGTGCCAAAAATCTCTCATAATTCCATTATGGCACTTCATTATATGCATGCTACAGTGCTGTTTTAAGGCACCTACGCACTGAACATTACCATTTTGTATTCCAGTTGTCTCCACAAATCAGGTCTGAAGTAATATATAACGCTTTTCAGCTGTACAAAGTGTAGAAATGAGCTGCTAAGCTGTATATTAACATCTGTAATGACTCAAGAATATATTAGGGCTTTTAACTACACAGCTACTGAGCTGACATTAAAATGAAGAGCCGTCATAACGTCACCACACCCACATGACTAATGGCTGTGAGCCTCTCAGTGGACCCCAGCGGGGCACAGCAGAGGGCATTCATCTGCCAAGGAGCAGTTTGGGAATTTGTTCAAATGACTCTAGTTTGAGCTATTAATGTGACGAAAACAGCAATTACTGGGCCGAGGCAGACTTGACTGTTTTCATGGCAGCTTCATATTACTGTAATGTTGGATGGGCTAATACAGTCTCCGCATCTCTCAAGCCTCTGTTCTTATTGCAGAAATGTGTCATCAGAAGGGCTTCATTTGCAAATTACCAACATCCCAATTTTTAAGGATTTCTAAATTTGATCTATTTTTTATATTAATAGGCTACGGATTTGTTTTGCAAAATCTGAAGTAACCACCAGTGGGTCCATCTTTTACAGCAAAGCAGGGAAAGCTTATTTCTATAAGAACATTCAGACACAAAGGCAATTCAAAGTGCTTTAGAGAGGCATGAAGATATTAAAATTACAGATTACACATCAAAGAATTTAGAAGACATCTAAAGAAAACACTCATTCTATTCTTCATAAAGATTAAAGATTGTCAAAATGAATAATGAATGATATAATACTTTCTATTTGAAGTTTTCGTGAAAATAACAATGTCATCAGGATACATGCTGAGGAAATTTGTGTAAATGATAGATAGATAGATAGATAGATAGATAGATAGATAGATAGATAGATAGATAGATAGATAGATCAGAAGAGTTGGAAAGACTGGCAGGAGAGAAAAAAATCAAACAAAGGGAAGACTCAAAGAAAGAGAGCAGACAGCCAAACAGGAAGGACAAAACAAGTAATTATTTCTATTTCATATCACCTCGTCCTAAGTATTACACACACACACACACACACACACTCTTTGTTTCTTCTGCTGGATGCTTGACTCTTTGTTTGACCATTCACCAGTCTACTAGCTCCGACTGATACAACATTTGGAGTGAATTCGTTAAGGCTCTGTGTGATGAAATAGTTTCATCGTGGGATTCTGCAGGGGCAAAATAGAACCGAAAAGATAAGCAGCGGAATCTCAGCCAAGGAGTTCAAGCATCTCTGGATGGTGTTCAGGTGCCTGACATTGTTAGCTGGGAAATTGCTTTTTGTTTACCTTTATTTTCCTTTCCACAAAGACAGCTTGCTCATTGAGCTTTCCTGCGGCGACACAAACCTCAGGCACTGCACTCTGGGTGTGTGAGTACTTGATTAGCCCATTTAAAGGATGAATGACGAGGCCCATGATCATTGTGGTTACATCAATTACACTGGAAAACATGAAAGAGATCATTAATAACTGAAATACAACAAGTTTACATGATTTTGCATTTGTTCACATCTTAATGTGACTCTGCCTCTGATCACGTCGTTCTTATGTTCTCACTCATATTTGTGATTTTGTGGGGGGCACTCATGCGCCATCATCATCATCTCCTCATCATCAAAGCACCACTAGATCAAAGAAAAGTTACCTTCACCGATTTTCATCATTAAATCAATTCCAATCCAAAGCCGCCGATGTGGCGACACAAGCAGCTCAGTGCTATCGATCGCAATCATTGCTATCTGATTCGTTCAGTGTATCTGTTGCCGTGTTTTAATTTGCCCATCAGGGTCTTGGAGTCAGCGATCCCTGTGGTATTTAATTAAGCTTATTTATTTCAGCTGAGAGAGAGGAAGCGACTACAGGGAGGTGAGGAGGTAGGCGGGGTGATGTCTGCAAAATTGTTTATAGTACATTGATTCTCCAGGCTAATTCTTATTCCACACAAGGCGCCTGATTCACCACACGACACTGATTCTCTCATTGATCTCCAGAGTGCCGTTCCACAGCAGTCGTGACAAAACAGCTCTGGACGGCACTGCAGTTGCTGCAACTTCTGCTGAACCTTTTCGGATGCAATATTGGGTGAAATGATATATCTTCTCTGCAGCCTCTTCCATTTTCCATTTGGGTGGCTGCTGCCAGGAGGGAGAGATAAAGTGGAGAAGTAGAAATGATGCTACCAAGGCTTTTAGAAAGTATAAAGACGTTTTTCTTGGTGTGGGCACTTTTGTAATTGAGGCATTTGATGGAAATGCCGTGGGTTGCTGCTGTAGACCTTGCTTCTGTAAGACTTGTAACACTGCTCAACATTGTGATGGGAAATATTGTACGGGTACATACAATTAGGGCCGAACAATGGATGGTTAGCACTGTTGCCTCACAGCAAGAAGGTTGTAGCTTCAAGTCCTTGGCTGCCCTTTCTGAGTGGAGTTTGCATTTTCTCTCTGTGTCTGCGTGGGTTTCCTCCAGGTACTCTGGTGTATCAATATTGCCCATAGGTGTGAATGGGAGTGTGATTGAGTTGTCAGTCTCTGTTTTTCGGCCCTGTGATAGAATGGCAACCTGTCCAGGGGTCCAATGACCGCTGGGATAGGCTCCAGCCCCATTGTAGCCCTGACATAGATAAACAGTGTAGGTAATGGATGGAGGGATGGAGGGAGGGAGGGATGGATGGATGGATGGAGGGATGGATGGACAGACGAATGGGTGGATGAAGGATGGATGGTTGGATGGATTGATGGATGGATAGATGATGGATGATGGATGGATGATGATTGGAGGGATGGACGAATGGGTGGATGCAAGGATGGATGGTTGGATGGATTGATGGATGGATGGATTGGATGGGTGGATGGTTGGATGAATGGAGAATATACCCTAGCCCATAATAATGACTGATCACGCTGCAGTATTATGATGACCCAGACCCGAGGACCAAGCCCACTCTTCAGTCAACAGTGTGACATGCTTCACCTTCTGTCTTTGGCTCATTACCTCTGAAGGTCTATTTGCAACAAATAATTACATTTTTCTTTTCAATCTATAATGGCGCTGGGGCACAAAAGAGCCTTTTTTTTTTTTTTGTTGCGTGAGGATGTTAGTGTCTGCAGCAACAAAAAAAAAAACAGAGACAGGACTCAACAGGGAGATGAACATAATAGAAATAAAAGGAGTAAAAAGAATAAACACTGATTTTAAAAAACAATATTTGTGTTACAAGTCCCCTTAGAAATTTGTGTTTGCTTCCCTGCGGTGGTAACATCAGCGTCTCCTACTGGTGGGTCAGGGAGCCTGCACTAAGGAGGCTGGATAAAGTGAGCATAGTGATCAACATGGGAAACGGAAGAAAAAGTTGGTTCATTTTGTTACTAGCAGCCATGATGAGCCAGAGGTCTCAGTATGTATGCATACTGTAGATACAAAGCCCAAACAACA
>OMNV01013444.1:39652-69652 GCA_900303265.1 Brotula barbata
GCTTAAGGAAAAAAGAAAGAAACCTTGGGAGAGGCAATTCAAAGAGACATTCTCTCTCCTGAATGGCCAGGTCAATACAGGAAAATAACATACATACAACACCTGAGACCTCATTTAGTGAGAGAATCTCAAGACCACACAGATGAGGTCAATGGAACGAGAGAGAGAGTGAAAATATGACATTCATATATACAACATGAGTCCGGATCAAATCAAGTTTATTTGTACAGCCCAGGCGTGCTATGTAATTATCGCTCGTCTCACTAAAGTTTTATGGAGTGTACCCGCATGTGCGAGTCCATTTTACTGCATCCTTTATCGCCTATAAAATAAAAAAATAAAAAAACTGGTAAAAAGTTATTTGGAGTAGTTTTTCTTGGCTTTACTGGTTGGTTTACTGGTTGATGGTTGAAGCTTGATTCCATACTGTGATTCACATTGTGGGGTGTCTTGGTGGCTAATAGAGTTGCCTCACAACAAGTAGGCTGTGGGTTCAAGTCCCATGCTGACTCTGATCCTTTCTTTGCGGAGTCTGCATATTCTTCCCATATGTGTGTGGGTTTCCTCCCATCTCCATGAAGTTTAGGGGAATTGGAGTATCTCAATTGCCCGTAGGCGTGAATGGCAGTGTGATTGAGTTTTCTGTCTCTACGTGTCAGCCCTGCGACAGACAGACCAGTCCATGGTGTACCCCGCCTTTCGCCCCACAGCAATATGGATAACGCCATAGAGATAATGACTTTACAGATGTATGTCCAGAAAACTAATAGGGACTGGGAGAGTGAAAAGGTTTGACCTCTGCAGCAAAAACTGTCAATACCCAGAGTCAAAGCTCTCCAATCATCCATCCAACACATCTCTAGTGGGATTTTAACCAATTTATCCCAGAAAATGAGGGAATTGTCAAACCCGTCTAAATCATCATAAAGGCTTTCATCATATTGATGTTTTCTGTATTGATGTCTGACTTGGTGCAGAGGCTAATAAATTGCCTTGATCCAGCCATAGGAATGAAAAGCAAAAATAGCCCCAGTAGTGTTAGTGACGACACCATATGCTGAATTGAGGAGGTGTATAAATGAAAGTATGATGGATTGGAAAAATTTATATTGATGGATGGAAATAAAATTACGGAGAAAAAAAACATCCAGAGTGGGACCATGATAGAAAAATAACAACTCCAGGATGATTTAATTCAATCAATCCATTTTGGAATGTGAGTGGTGTGTTTTTCTGTGAGGAGCTGAGATTCAGACTGCTATGTGTTGGGTTATTTTAATTCCCCCCTCTTCCCAGACAGAGGGGCCATGAGGGAACCACTGCTGCAATGCAGCAAAACAAATCGCGAGAATCTATTAAGTGTTTGTGATTGCAAAACAGTTCCTTTGCCACTTGAAAAAGAACAAGAAACTCTAAATGCTGCCTTATACAATATTATATAAAGCTTAATTGTAGAATTGACCTCAACAATGAAGCCAATCACAGCATTGTTGCATGGACATAAACTACAGCCCTGATCAGCAACGCTCAAGGCTTTGCTTTGTCCCCTTTCGCTCTGCATGTGTGATGAAACAGCTGGTTCCACTCCAGCTAATCATAGCTTGAGGTATTACACCGTGTGACTTCTGCAAAGCATCGTACACCACTCAGGGGGAACACAAAGGGAATAATGAGATGCGGCATGCAAACTATACAAGCCAAGAGCTGATCGAAAACAAATCAGTACACATAACAGTTTCAATGCGTGCATAATATGTACGAAAATGTGTGTCTGTCCGTGGTTGAGTTTTATATAAGGTTTGAGTTTAATGATCGCTGGCTTCTATAACTGGTTTGTCCTTCTGGTGTCTGCTTTCACGCGTGACGCGCTGTCATGCGTGTCATGGCATCCACTCCTGAACGAGCAGCGGCCTCTGAGAAAGTCTGGACTGTGTCAGGAGCGTCCTGTCAAACACTGTCCAGGCTGCTTTGTTGGAGGAAGATCACAATATCACTGGCCAGGGCATGACCTTCTTCCTGTGTCTGTTTTTGGATTCTGTACAGGATCATAATACTTTCTTACTCGTTGGTTTGAGTCCATAGGATCAGTGTTTTGTTGACTTGGACATGCAGTGATCCCTGTATCTGGGACATTGACCTGCCCTCCTGGTGTCCAGACTGTCTTCCTAACAGAATCTCCATGTCCATCTCCATAAGGTTGAAACATTAACCTCAATCACCTCATCCCCTTGGGTCAAAATAGGGCTTTGTTCTTTTGCACATTCATCCATCCATCCACCCATCTATCATCCATCCATCCATCCACCCATCTATCGTCCATCCATCCTTCCATCCATACATTAATGCGTCCATCCATCCTTCCATCCATCCATTGATCAATCCATCCAGTGGTGTTTTTTTTGTTGTTTTTTTAGCTTTTTTCATTGTGCTCAGAAAGCTCTTCATATTAGCCAATCAGGAGAATGTGATTTAAGTTTGCTTCAATTCAAAGCTCTCTGTGGTGATGGAGATCACAGGTGGGGAAAAAACAAACAAGATGAGCTCATTTGACAATAACAATGATAATGAATGTCTCCTTTTTAACTGAAACATTAATAGGTACTGCAGTCACACAAAATCGTGGATAGATCCATGAGTGCCTGTTTATCTTTAGGTTGTATCCCGCCCTCCCGGAACGCCATCAGCATCAATTTTTTAGCTCCATAAATCATATCCACGAATCACTTCCACATCTTTTAACAGCGAATAAAATGAGTTTTCTCCAGCGCCCTATTCTTCTCCGTGCCTATGTGCATAAGTTATGGAAGCATGAATATAAATGAGCGCCATGACTAAGCGTTATCTCTGGCTTGCAGTCAGTACACGGTAAACAGTGGATGTCAAAGCATTTTTGTTCTCATTACGTGGCAGCATAAATCCTGCTCGTGAAGAAGGTGACAGGTCAGGGATGATGAAGTTCAGCGACTGAGAGGATCCACAAAAGCAGGAAGTGTCGTTTCATGTCAAACTGTACGAACAACTGGAATGAATTTATGTTGCGCCGCTTGACAGGGGATCTATTGTCATGGTAACAGGCCATGTGCCACACCGCCTCCCAACTTCCCTGTCTTCCCCCTCCCCAGCGCAGCCATCGCTCATCTGAGGAAGATGATGACACTGTTTTATTTTCCCGCTCCTGTCTCCTATCTCTGTCTCTGGATTAGCCCTGGTGGATGACGGTGACAGACCCGCCAAGCCTAACATCCAGGGTAGCGCTCACACTCCCTCATTAACAGACCCTCCGTCTTGGTCTTTCATTTCGTTTCATTTATCTTTCAATTATTTAGTTTCCCCGCCTTCCTCTGTCTTTCTCGCACTGTGTTGACATGAGGAAGAAAATGAGCCACGCTGAATTGCAGCCTAATGGCGGTGGCTTATTTCTCCACTGACTAATTGAATAATCAGAATGTGGTTTGCTCATTATTTGGCCTGTTTTCTCTAAAGTCACGCTCAGGATTTGCCAGGGGAGCACCTTTCATTTCCACGGAGATAGGATGCCTGGGCTTTGACTGCAAGAATGGTAACTTCACTCAGTTTGAGATCCACACATACACATACTGTACGTACACAGTATATCGCTCGCTCGTCTTCAAGAGTGCCGTGTCCTCAAAAATGCAATGGTTAAGACAACGCCCCCTCAAAAAAATTCAGTTTCCACAGTCTGACTCATCAAACTTTCATCAATATCAGCATCATCCATTCCCTCTATGAATTCCAATCTAATTCCCCCCCCAAAAAAAGAAAGAAAAAAAAGCTCTTTCAACTGTGGTTGTGATGGCCTGAGGGAGTGCTTTGACAAAAACTACCTTCAGGTCTAGAATAAGCAAAGTATACAGTCTTGACACAGAATTTGCATTGCATCAAAAAGAACTGATATTAATTCAGCAGTGCAACAATGCACCACTGCATCCAAATCGCAAACATTGTTCTCTTGGGAGGAAAAAATTGTCTCGAGTGTTTGTTTTTTTTACCCGTTGAAGGGCTCTGTATTTGTCTCGGGGGACAGCAAATGTCTGATTAAAGCACAAAATCATAAAGGAATGAAGTGGTTGATGTAAGCCCATGCATCCTTCATTTACTCTGTACGAGTGAGGAAACAACCAGGGGAGCAAATACAGTATATAGAAAGGGGGAGGGGCCGTTGGTATTGCAAAAGGGTGGCTCAACAATGTTCTTAAAATTGTGCTTCTAATGTTTGAAAAATGATTTAGAAATTTTGTGACATATTTATTTCATTTATCACTTTTCTTTTCGTGGAATTATCACATTGGAGTTGAATAGAACGAACATAACGAAACTTACTTTGACTTACTGCAGCTAATCAAAGATAGCCCACTTTAAGTCTGATATTTCATGTGTGTGTCAAAGTCAGCATCCTCTGTTGACTTGAGAGTATTTACTGGGTACCACCTGAACAGTGTTGGATGATACTGTATATAAATCCTGAGCTACAAATCCAGCTACAAGCTGATTCAAATTGATTCCAGACTGCATTTATCAAAAGGTTCTTGAATAAATAAATCCACCGGCTGCTGGGAGGCCAAGCAGTCACAGTAATACAGATGATGCTGGATGAGAACTTCGGAAAACCGCCCAAAATCTTCCACAATCTTTCTTGGTTTTACTAATGTGCCTTTTTGCCCATCTTGAATTTTTAGAAAGTTCCTGAAACAAGTTGTATTAAAAGAAAAAGTAGAAATAATCAATATATAATGTATTAAGTATCTTTTTTTAAATATTACTTCCTATAAATGTACCACCGCGCTGATGCAAAACTTACATAACGTAAAGATGCACACGCTTGAATGGCAATGTGTGATTTTCATAGCAAAAGGATGAGACAGAAAACTTTATCTTCTTCCTTTCACGCTTGTGTTGGTTCCGTTTACAATATCGAGGCCAATGCCTGTTTCACATGTTCCCTCCATTTCTCTCCCGGGTCTCAATGACATCTCAAATACCAGAAGAGACAGTCCTAAATGACTGAGTCCTCTGGTCCATCTCATAGCCTTACAGGCAAAGCTCAGGGGGCCTACATGTTATTTAACAAGTGCTCGGCTTGCGCGCTGGAAATGAGCGATGAACACAAGAAGTGTGTGGAAGCGAGAGAGGAGGAGAGGGAGGAACGATTGTACTTTCAGTCAGTGCTCCCATCATGCTTGCTCCAAGACACAATGAAACTTTAATGAAGTTATGCTGCTGCTGCTACTGCTGCATGGTAATGCTCGGCCTCAGGGGCCTCGGGGATGGAGATGGAGGGGCCATGCCTGCAGGCGCTTATTTTAACTGTCACTCAGCTGATACAGAGTAACAGCAGCCAACACGGTGACCAGGTCGCTGTTTAGAGCCGCGTACTCCATATTTCAGTCCAAGGTTTTGTTTTTGAGCGAGGTCGAACACCAGCAAAGATGTGGTGTCAGATTTGTTCCCATCCTGATATCACGACAATGAGCCTGTCAGCGGGTGGATAAATAATTTAGTGAGGTATTCCAAGAACGGATGGTGCACATTTAACCTGCTAACCTCTGGGTTCAAGTGTGGTGGAAGGAAAGGTAGGGAACAAGAAGGAGCAGAGAGGGATACTTTACTCATGATGAACTGAAAATATTATTTGTGAAGTTTGTTGACAAAAAAAAACAGCTATAAATTATGCTGGCACACATTTCCTGTGGTTGTGCCAAACGGGCTGTTGGTCGGAGTTTCCAGATTGGAACAGATTTCAAAAACGTTAACGCTTGCGTGTGAGTTATTTGATGGGAACTTGGACACAACATAATAGTAAGTATATCTTCAGACGATCCCTTGCAGACAGAACCGAGTAAAAATACAGTTCAACAAATTTTGACTCAATATTTCATGATAATTGTTAGAACCAACATTTTCAGATGTATGGATGAACGTCTAATGTACAGAAAGGCCAGAAAAGTTGGATTTTCCACATTGGAAGACATTTAAAACAAACACAAACATTGGATGCAGGAGACAGTAAGTCATTTTCAGACGGTCCCTTGTGGACACTGAGCTAAGGTGGTTTTTAAAGAATTGATTCAATATTTTGCTCCAATCTAAAACTGATCTTTGGTTTCAACATTTTCACAATGGCATTTTATGGTTTCATCGTTCCGCATTTTCCAGGATGGTACGGTCTCATCCATCCGCGTCATCTTCAACTGAAAAATATGTGAAGTCCAATGGATCAAGTCTCCAAAAAATGCGTTGCCCTCGCGTAACTACCACAAAATTGTCGAGTCTGATCTTGGGGACTGCAGGATCTGGTGGGAATGAACCTCCCATGACCTGCTGGGGAAGCCCGACTGCCTGTAAAAATGTGGTTGGCTACATGACTGTGTGCAGGTAGCACATTCTCTGCAGCACTCCTCCGTACGCTGTGGGAGCCAAGCGGAGAGACAGGGACATCTGAAAAGAAAAAAAAAGAAAAGAAAACAGAAATCAGAGAGCTTTTAGTGATCCGCCAGTCACTGAACAATCAGAAAAAATGTTATTTAGTGCCAAAAGGTCGTCCTTTTCTTCCATCATGGCTCTCTGTCCCTGTCTGTTCCCCCTTTCATCATTTTCCTGCTGCTGAGGTTCAGTTGGTTCATACCCAGGAATCACCTCTCGTCTGTATGTGAGGGTGGATTTATCATCGATCTTCCCCCCCCTCTTTCCTCTCCTTCTCGCTCCATTCCATCAATCCCTCTTGCCCTGCAGCAGATTATCAGACAGCTAACGACCCATCCTAACGAAACACAATCGCCTCCAATCTCTGGGCTTTGAGATGAGTTCCTCCACTCTCAGAGGTACACTAGCTGGGGAAGATGATCAGTTGACCGACTTTCAGAGATGAGAGAGTCTTGGAGAGTGAACAGACGTGATGATGGGACAACAATTCTATACAATCATGAGTGTAAACAAAGTCCATTCCCTGGCTTGAATCTTTCTCTCTATCAAAACAGTCTGATTGACTCATCTGTCCAGTATACAGGTAATGCTGAAGACCTGGATGCTTGAAATAATGTCAATAAACCCACACGGTGTCCACAAATCTCAGAGTAACCCATGGATGACCCCGCTGTGCTTCATTTATCATTTATTTACTCGTACACAAATAGTAAACAAACATTTTAGGACTATTTCATGGCCAGTTTGCATGACATGATGACATTTATCCTATTTCACAAAAGAGAGCCCGAGGAATAACATTGCGTGAAATTACTTTTACCTTTTTACCGTATCAAACAGAAAACATATTCAGAGCCAGCAGTTGCACTGCTGAGTTTTTCCCGTGTTTAACTCATACAAATGTTGTTGGAGACGTTTTGAATTATTACATAATTTATGTTTCAACCGTGATTGTTTCACCTGTGTTGAATGTATCTCGATATATCGACTTCCTTTACTTTTTTTGTTCAATACTTGTGGATACTTAAGTAAATTTAACATTTACAGTGTTCATTTGTTCATTTCATTTCTGTGTAATGGCGTTTTGACTGGAATTGGATTGGTACAATGTTGAAAAAGTTCTCCCAGAATGCACCGCAAACATCGCAAATGCACCAATACCAAGAAAATACGGCCAATAATCAAAGAAGAAGTAAATATAATATATAAATATAAGTGCTTTGCCTCACAATCATACACACATTCACACACCGACAGCCGAAGTAACCTTATTGAAAAGAAGTTTAAGAAAAATTGTTGTGTAACTTGTATAAATCATGATTATTTATTTATTCCTATTGTTGCTCCGAAGAAAACTCAAAAATATCCCAAAACCATAACATTAAGAAAACATCAAGAAAATGCCAAAAGATTAAAAAAATGTTAAGAAAATGGAAAACATTAAGAAAATGCAACGACTTTAACAAAGTGACTCAAAAAAACACACAAAAACAACATTTTCTTAACGTCTTTTCGTCCTTTTTTTTCTTAATGTTGTGTTTGGTACCCCAAGGCCACCATAATTTCCCATCCATTATCTCTCATTGAGACAAAATGCTGTGTAAAGTAGTCCAGATGTCTTCCTCCCTGGTTACAACTTCCTGCTTTTCCTGAGAATTCCAAGATGTTTCAACCATATTGGATGTATAATCTCCACAGCATATTCTGGGCCGGCCCTGTGGTCTGCAAAGCATCCCCAGGCATCCAGGACCTATCCAGATTAGATGCCCAAACCGCCTCAGCTGGATCAGCAGTCATTCTAGCTGTGTTTAGATAAATACAGAGACAAATTCCCAACAGTCAAAACAAAGAAAATATCAACATTTGACTCTCTCTGCATCTGAAGTAGTTTATGTTGAGGGTGCATCAAAATCTATTCATCCACGGTCAGGGAAATGGATTGGCAGGAGTCGAGTAAAATAAATCAAATTTTGGTACTTTTTGCACCTCAAAGGCAAGGAAAGGGGAGTCAGGATTAGTAAATCATATCAGGGAACACATAGCATTTTAAATGGTGGTACAGCCGTTGCCATGGATCCCGTATCCCACCCATAAAAGGCGGCCATTCATCTTGGGTGGATGACAGTTAATTTATTCCTGCAGCTGTTTGGCAAAGCACAGTAGAGGCACAAACAATTTAAACACTTTTACTGTAGAGTGCACAAAACTGCATTTGTGGCATCTGTGGGTTTGTGTATTCTTCAGGAAGCGCACACTGCAGCGTGATAATAAAGCTGCGGGCAAATGCGATTGATGTCAAATCCTGCCACAGTTAATTTACACTCAATGCAGCGGCACATAAGGACCACGCTGGAGTCGGTCCAATCCACCTCCAGGAGTCTGACGTCTGTCTGCACACCTCATGAGCTGTCTTTGAAAGCGTCAGATAGAGGCGTCATCCTTTGTAGAGATATTAAATGTGTTGTCTACTAAGACATCTTATCTTCGCTGCAAATTCCAAACATTCTGATTGTGATGCAGCGATCGATGTGTTCTCCGTTTAGGGCCTGATTAGTGTGGCTAATATCGGCCACCTTTAGCTTAACTAAATTCAAATGGATTAAAGTCTTATTCGGTATATTCCACGTGTTTATAAGATCTTACATTGGTCTCATCAGACTAATATTGAACCATTGCTGCATGTAGACGTAGCTACTGTGCTAATGTGTCTTCTCTGCTGAGATTTCTCTATGGTTCCATCCATTCATCCATCCATTATCTATACCACTTATCCAACTCAAGGTCGCGGTAGGTTGGAGCAGTCCTTGGGAGGGAGGCGGGGCACGCCCAGGACAGGTCACCAGTCTGTCACAGGGCTGATATGGGGGAGAACATTGCAAACTCCACACAGAGAGGACCTGGTTATATGATTTAATATTTAAGTGTTTCTGCTGCATATGCTGTCATGTATTTTGGTGTTTTAGGAATTCAGGATTTTATGATCAGCACGTCTCTAGAAAATGTTTTATTTGATTTGACAACTTTTCTGTGTGGTATACGAAATTATAAATGGCTGACTAATGAGAAAAGACTCATAAAATGCATCCAAAGTCCTTTAGATAATCTTGAACTGTTTGCATTTAAGTGTACGCAATTCCAATTGATTTACCAGAGTATAAGGGGTTAAATTAACAGGATTCTCAGTTGTTTGTCCAATTATCAACTCAGAAACGGAAAACGGAGCAACATGGTGATGAGCACTGTTGGCTCGTAGCGAGAAGGTAGCGGGTTTGAATCTGATTTGGGCTCGCTGGGCTCGGACTGGGTTCCCTCCTGGAGGACAGATCTCTATCTCAGCTGACACTCGTGTAAACAACATGGAGTCCTCCTGGGTCCATTAAATTAAAAGTGCACTAATGGTAATCAATAACACATGGGAATTTATGTGAACAATCAATTAATCAATGGGACCCTCCCACAAGCCCCCTGTGCCATTTCCATCACTTATGAATGCATGCATATATCTCATTTATTAAAATCCGACTCATCCGCCACACTCGAGCGTTTCCTTTTAGCGACACTCTCGCGTCCTGCCTTGATGAGCTTTTAATGATCAGTGATGATGTTGTCGGAAATACCGGCTATGCCAGAGGGAGACAAACACCCAAAAGCCGTGTTGGGGTCTGATAACTAAATCTTACATGTGTGTTTGATTTGCAGAGATCAAAACCACAATTGAGCCGACGCTGACACAGATTAACCAGAACAATTGAGGCTCTCTTAATCTGGTGACGCTGATAGACGTCCCAGTTTAATTTCATTTGGTTCCTCTGCTAAAGACGCCATGTTTATGTTGCATCTATCAGCTTGTTTGTTGGCATTTAGCAGGATTAGTCTGAAAAATTTTTCTCAACCTATTTTGATGAATCCCTTTGGAATGGTTCAGGCATAGCCCACAGACAGTTAGGCACACCCTCACACACACATACACACACATTCTACAGGGGCACAACAGACTTTATTATAAGCGTGTATCATTTCGACCAACGGGGAGCAGAGTGCTAAATAAACCAAATGTGTCATGCCATGTAACTAAGCATGCACGGCTTCAGACTACGTACACACTGACAAACTGAGCTTTTTAGAAGTATTCTCCAGACTGGATGAGTACAAAAACTCACCTTTCACGTTTTTGTTTAAATTAGGAAAATGTAGGATTTCAGAAACAACGACTGTTAAATTACGTGTTCTCATCGGTTATTGTTTACATCATTTTTATATTTTAAAATTAAAACTACATGCCCACGTATATAGTTTAGCAGTGTTTTCATCTGTCTGTCCGTCTGTCCAATCAATAACATCACCATTATCTCTCTGTTGTGAGTTGAAACGTGCACTGGACGTGATGTGAACCTGGTTTATTTAAGACTCGTAAAGAATTTTAAGGGTCCAACGTTTCTTAAACCTTGTGAAACGTTTTGACTCTAAATCCGTCTTAGTGTGAACGTAATCTCAATGCTACATGGGATACATAGCTTCGATAGTTTTGGGGTACTTTTAGATTCCTTTTAGGCATTTCTGCTTTATTATGATAGCTGACAGAAAGTACAGGGGAGAGAGAGAGGATGACAACCCGTGCAGCAAAGGACACAAGTTGAAGTTGAAGTTGAAAAACTAAACAAATTAACCAAAAAAGCTGAACGTTCCCTGATAAAAACACTGAAATCTTCCCGTCTCCTCACCGATGGTAGATTTGACTGCAGCAAATCATCCGGTTGTCTGTTTGATTATGTCTGGGTTTGCTTTTCACAGCAGGACTAAAACCAATAATCGTATTCAGTTCACTATTTCAGCTGCTTATTACTGTACGTGCTCTCCTCAAAAGGTATTGAACAGGATTAGCATAATACCTTTACATGGATTCAGCAGTCATTTATATTCTGAGCCACTTTGCTGCATATTACAGCAGAAAGGCCAGCTGGGACATTTTATTCTTAAGGAAATAACACTGAAATCCAATAAAAATCCTACCTTAAGAGGATCCAGGATAATCCAATTATCACAACAAATCACAACTGCTTTGTTTGGTCCCACGCTGACCAACAAAAGTGGGATGCTTTATGCGATAAATTGGAGATTTATGAGATGAAAATGATGGACCTCCATTCTTTTGAATTAAAGGAATCTGAGTTCCCGCTGAATTGATCAATGAATAATACAATGGAATACATTTTGTCGCTTCTACGCCGTCGCACAAAAAGTTCAGTCAGGGAGCAAACAAGAGAGAGAAAAGGCCCAAATCTGTCCAAACAGATGTTGGACATTATCTATCTTGATGAATTAAAGCAACAGTCTGAGGATGGGGCGACGCCCATCCCATCACCCATTTATGTATCTGCATCTTACATGTATTTGTACAAGTTAGAACAGCTTTGACACAATTTTTGAAATAATATGACACAAACCCTTGTGTCTGACCTGAGGAATGAGCTCATGGACCCTTTAAGCTCCTTTTGGACAGGATTAGTTTCATATGGGATGATGGTGATGAGCTCCTCTGTGAATTGGTCATCTCAATGCATTTTCAGGGACGGCACGTTCACTGTTGCGTAAAGATTACGCTGCCTTTTAACTTGTACGATAAAAGGTCTCGCTCCGTTTATAACAATAACGTTTTATTCTGCTGGGCCCTGTCGAATGATGAATGGAGGCACTCAAAGAAGCTCTTGGCTTTGTTCTGTCTGCCGTACGTCCAGCTTGAATGTCCCGGACTCAAGTGGAATTTTAAGAGGACGCCTTGGACAGAGAAGTTCTATAAAATATGACACTCACTTATGGTATTGTTGGATAAACTAATATCTTCATCGTTAGTAGAAATCCTGCAAATTGTGGACATTTCAAACCTTATGTATTTGTGGATTCTGTGGGTTTTGGAGCTGTTTTATGAGCAAACGGAGAGGAGACACCCATCTCTGCTTTGTTATACTGCAATCTGTCATTTTGTGCAAATTGCATGTAAACATCATGGACACACTGAGACAATAATTACCTTACAGATGTGCATGAGCTAATCTGGGTCTGAATGGACCTCTAGACAGGTTCTTGTGAACGAGATCGAAAAATGATCCATGAATTACTTGCCTTGGCTGTATCATCATTCCTGCTTCCACAGGAATATCCTGAAGTTCATCCTCACCCCTGCTGTCCTGTAGGACATTTTGTCCCCAGCAGATATCACTGACGTCTCCACCCCAGTACAGTATCTTCAGGACCCCTCCCACTTTAGACCGTGTGTCGTAATTGACATTGAATTAGGATTCCCCTTGTGGTGTTTTGTGGGCTCTGTAGTGACACGGTGCGTCTCACAGAGTGCTCCGGTTTTTAATTTCTATCAGGTTTCATGAGAATTTCAGTCAATCCTCCATAGAAAAACATGTTGCATACCGCAGCTTAAATGTCAGACTTTTGGTGTTGGCAGGGCTGTTTTGTATGTTATGTCACACGGCAGAGGCCCGACTTTACCCCGATAAGATGGCACAGCAGCTGCTGCTGGACCGAGCAGGCAGAGTTTTCAGACGGAGAAGCTGAAACCGATATGGCTGCGAGCTCAGCTCAGCAGAACAGCAGCACGGGGAGAGGAGAACGGCTTAGTCTCTGCAACAACAGGAGAGGAGAAGGGGAAGACGTGTGTTACAAGGAGGAACATTTAAAAACATAATGTTTTAAAAGTCCTCTAATGTGCACATGGAGTACATGGAGCAGGATTGAGATGTTACAGGGAGTAACAGGAAGTATAAAGCTTTGTGGAAAATGTGGTCGTCTGCCTCTCACATGACTGACGTCTTAATTCTGAATCCTCCATAATTCAGAGTCAATATAACAAAATAATATAACATCTAAATATATTTTAAAAAGTGTATTTATTTATCAGATAATTGATGAGATATATCAATGACACCTATTTGTTCCAGATGTGGATGACGGAATGTTTCTGATGAAAGTGTGGAGTTTCCATGGTGTTAGGTTGAATCCTCTGCCATGACCCTTGAGCAAGCCATGAGGCTGTAGACCTGGAGTTGGTGCCTGGGTGACCGGGCTCCCCGTTATTCCAATTCCCTTCATTTAGACCACATCTCTGCGTACACGACTCACGATACAGTAAGAAATGCAGAGGACGGCGTTCTGCGTGGAGATGAGTTATAGAGATAGTGCTTCTAAATGACACGTTAATGCATAAAAATCGGATCGTCTGGCGCCTTCTGTTAAATCAAACGCTGTCAGGCTGGAGTAACTTGCTGAGTTCTGCATGGTTCAGCATAACTGAAATAAATCTAAATTGTAAACATCGTGTCTGCATGCTAAATGACTCCAGAGGTTTGCGTTGAACTGACATGATCACAACCTGACATGTCAGATATATCAGAATATTGGCTGTCACTCAAAAATGTAATCAGTGTCATTTCAAAATTTAATGAAAATCACACAATTGGTGGACTTCCATAAGTTAATAAAGATATAAATTAAGTTTTAAACTGCCTGTAAAGGTGTTTAAAATGAGGAAGAAAGGGAGAGACTGAGATAAAGATGGACATTGACTCCATCTCACCACATATGAAATGTTCCATATCAAGGCCGTCTTGTATTCTTTATTGAATTTTCTTTCTGTGCCCCACAGACACATAGATAGTTGATATGAACACTGGTCCCACTGCAATCACATCATCAACCCTATGGCTACTCTCACACACACACACACACACTCAGGAGCTGAGGAAAGCACGACCAGACCCCCTTCCCATACCCCCAACCCCTTTTTTTATGTAAATTTATGATTCATTTTTATCCACTGCAGCCACCGGTGAGTTATGTCGTATAATAATCATCAGCAGGAGATCGCCGGTGCAATTGTAGCGGTTCTAAAAGGTAATTTCCATTTCTTTGCTAACATCAGCCGCGCTCCGGAGGCATCTCTCTGCCACCACCCACCCACACACGCACACACACACACCCCCATCACCAGCACACAGCCCTCCAAGAAATAAGTACAACACACCGCCAATTACATTACAAGGGCATCTCCGGGAAAACAGCGACCATGTGTAAACAAATCAATGTTTGGAAGAACGAGCAACTTCAAAGGTCCATTATACCACCCACCTCCTCCTGTAAGGTACCGTGAAAATAAGCTGTTTGATTTTCAGGCGGTAATAAGCCCATATTTGATTAATTTTGTCCTCCGTGCACCAACATGAAAAGTGTAAAGGCGAGAATGTAGAGCACATCTTGAAAATTCTAGACTAGTACAAACCAGATTATTTCCTCACCACAGACGAACTGCTGCAGAGTCAGTTTTGGACCGGACCAAGACCGCCTCCTCACACGGGTCTTGGGGCGGTCGTTTTAGTCTGATTTCTGTGTTCGCACCTGGCCGATGGAGTCCCACTAAGGGGGGAAATTGCCTTCAAACTACGCTTAATCCTATACAATCCAAGTTACAATCCAATAACAGTTTTTGCTCGTGTACACCATCTTGTAATCCATGCAACTATTCATTCTTTACCAATTCATAGACTTCCAATCAATTGTTGCAGTCAAGTGTGACTAATGAGCTCTGTTTTATCCACTTAAATTAAAGCCGGAGAACAGTTTGAAGCTCAGAGTTGATTGAAGCTGTTTAATGTTTGAATCTATCGCACCTTCACCCTGATGGGAGCACCTCAAATTCTCATTGATTCTGTTATTGATGGTTTTATTCGCCTTTCATCGGTCAGAGATGTCAGATAGTGTTGGCTGCTGCTCTCTTTAATGAGTCTACTCAGCAGAGTTTAGTGTTTAAGTTCCAGATTGACATAATCAGACTGTAAGGCCAAAGGTTAAAACAGACTTAATTATGACTATTATGACACATAATCTATCACTGTGAGTGCCAAAAATAGAGCAACCAATACACTGTGAGTGTATGTGTGTGTGTGTTATTAATTTGAATAACTGAAAAAACGCTGGCAAATTGTGGTGAGAAACCATGAAGGTTGTGTTGCAGTTTGCTTGTGTTGTTTTTTTTTTTTGCATCTTTTCTACAACCATTATGATCTCTGTATCGTGGGACCTCCTTCTAGGTCCATCAGGCACTCTGGAAACGAGACGGTGACATTTTGAAAAAGGGCTCTGGCAAACGGAGCGACGGAGATGCATAAGGAGGCACGCTGGCAGCAAAGTTGCGTGGGGCCTCAGTGCACAGCTGCTGCCGTGTTTTTTTCACATAATTATGAAACATGGCCGCAAACACAAACAGACAGACAGGCATAAGCCTACGCTGAAACACAAGCGCGACGCAGACAGACAGGTATGCAGGCGGATATACAGTAAGCGTACGAGCAGATGATCGACAGACGGAGAGGAGAGTGTGTTTGACAAGCTCAGACCTCAGCCTACGGAAGAAGAAGATCGGAAAGGAACGAGCACATTACTGCAGCTAATGGTGTGGTGATGTATGTAGGTAATGAAGGATGGAAGACCAGAGACATTCAGCAGAATGCATGCACAAACACACACGCATCATCACGGTTGAGCAATCACAGTCCGAATGACAGCAAACCGCACGATCCATTTGATAAAGAGACAACTCTTAGTATATAAGAAAACAGAAATAAAGTTGCTTCTACTATATAAAATGTTAACAAAAATATATGGGCTGTCAATATTCTGTTTTGTGAATGGTGTGTTTTGAAAAAGAAACTCACTAAACACACTTAGACTGAGACATTCAGATCCTGTTTACTTTATTTATGTGATTTGCATATGTCCAGAAAGGAAAATAAAACACTCGATAATGAAATGTATGAATGTAAACCAATCTGCTATCATCTATAAACCACGGAGTTGCTCTCTTTGAAGTTATGATGCTGGAAATTGTAACTTAAATCCGTGTCGTAAATCGTTGGATGCCTACACCTGGAACGCGAAAGCATATTCAGAAAAACTCTTTGTTTATTTACAAAGTTATTATCATCAGCAGCATTATCATGATTATCATTGTTATTATTATCACAATAATTAAAGGCAAGCAATCAAACAAACAAACAAATAAATAAATCCTCTGTTCTATCATATCCTGTTTAATTGTCTATTGTCTAATACATTTAAAATAATGCGCTGTAATGGACTAAAAATACACTTTCAATAATTCATGAGCAAAGCAACCGAAAGATAGATCAGTAGGGAGATTAGAAGAAAGCTCATATAAATAGGCTGAACAAGCAAGACATAATCAAGATTCCAGATTTGTCAGGTTTTCCCTGGAAATTTAAACTAAACAACAAATAGACTAATTCTGTCTGGTAACAGGCAGCTCATGGACATTCCATGTATAAAAAGAACAGACGTACAGTGCAGAGTGTTGTAGGAAGTGAAGGGTTAACTCACCATCAGTGATTGTGATGCCGTCTTCATCATTTCTCTCCTGACAACTTCACAGCCGCTGTTCTCCTCTACCTCTGCCTGATCCTTTTTTTTTTTGTCTTTTCTCTGTAGGCGTGACTGCACATAAAGCTAAAATCCTCGACACTTCTGGACATTTCTCAACATGCACTCAGACAGGATGAGACGGCCTGGCATCACGCTGATTGATCCTGACAGCAGCGATGCGTGGAGCTCCACACCGCTGCATTGCCAGATGTAATCACACAAGAGTGTAATTTTATGAGGGAATGTGACTGAGCACTCTCACGAGAGTCGGCCCTCTAAGGGAACTCCTGATGCTGTGGTCTGTAATAACACCTGGACACAAAGAGAACGAGAGAGAAAGTCGTAAGATGTGGACCGATGGGCCTGACACCTGCTGATATGCATGTGTGCTCAACCAGCAGACAGTAAATCTTGATGATCTGAGCTCATTCTGCCACTTAGCCACAATCATCAATCAATTTAATTGGATTCATTTAAATTCAAATGATAACAGGAATTTATGGAAAACATTTTATTTCAGACGTTCTACAAATAAAAGTGCCATGGAGCAAACGGCTGTCTGTGTGAGTTTACTCCTGGTGCTCCGGTTTCCCTCACCCAACAAAAAGGCAGTCATAGATGACGTGAAGTCATTGGAAGAGGTGCAGGAATTCATTTCCCTTGGCAGCACGTCACCACAGATGGTGACTGCAAAAAGGAGATCAACAGGAGGATCTCCGATGATGCTGAAGACCATCGGGAGATCAACCAGCCTCAGGATCCACACTAAGGCCAAGATGTTCAGGAGCATCATCTTCAGTGTCTCTTTGTATGGATCAAAATGCAGGAAAGACCACCGCCATCATCCAGCAGGAGCAGGAGCTGTTTCAGACCACGTTTCAACAAAAGATCCTGCAGGTCCGCTGAGGACCCCAGAGACCCCAGACTCCTGCCCAGAACAGCTGTACGGTGGACATCTCACGGCAGGCCCAAGGGGACCTGGTGGTGGTCCATACGGTAAGGGTTTAAGATTATAGGCCTGACTCTAGAGACAAGAGACAAGTGGTACTCCATCACCACAAAGTACCAGATAACACAATCAAGAATGAGTGAGAGAGTGAGAGAGAGATTGTGTGTTGTGTCATGCCATTTCTGGGGACTTCCATGGACAGTGGGTCACAGTGCAAACTGACTAGAAGTGTCTTTCGGTTTTCTCATCACACCCAGACGTGTGATTCGCCCCACTCATCACTGACCTGCGACACCTCTAGTGGGTCAAAATAAGAAACTAAAATCTGATGTGATGCTCCACTGTCCGCTGCCGTTGAGGGTTGGACTGTAAATGTGCTTGTTAGGGGAAACATTGACTCCGGACTAGTCAAAATGTCATTTTGTCTGAGTTGAGTATGCCTGTTGTATCCCATTATGGTGTTGTGATGTCTCTTAATGGGTTTGTGGAAATGAATACGGTATAAATCCACCCTCACTGCTGTTGATGGGTCTTTTTATTGTGCAGCACTTTGGTTCCTTATTAAGAATTTTACAATACAGATGTCGTCTGTTGCACACTCACTAAATCTTAGCAGCAACAACTCCTGTATAACATGAGACAGATGTAGAGGGTACGCGGGCGTCCTGCTTGCATTTTTAGGCCTGACACTTACATGTATCACATGATATACAGGGGCAAACTTACAGAGTCGCATTAGGGACAAACTAATAGTCAATAAACAACATAATCATTACGGTACGTCGCTCCAAAAACATTAAACGGGACCGTTCATGCATTTTGTGGTCATAATCAAGCTGCCGTAAGCCTTAATGTCAGACTAAAATAATAGCTCCATTTTAAGACTTCCTCGTGGGCGGTTTTGGAAAATGCAAACATTTCAGAAGTATTATAGAAAATCAAAGGCAATGCTGGGACTTTAATGGCGCTAACAGATCATAACAATAATACAAAGCAAATGCAAAGCTTGTTTTCCATCTCATCCACTTTCTCCAGGAATAGTCCTGAGCCTCGGGCCTGCGGTGTGTTCGTGTTCGCAGTAACCTCCCGTGTGCACGCGCGTGTGTGTTCATGTGAGAGAAGAAGGTCCCACACTGGAGTTTCCCCGCCAGCGTTTACGTTTAGTTTGCTTGACCTCTATCGCTTCACTGGCGCTCTCGATAATGACTTACCCCTGTTAGATCACAATACACACACACACATAAACACACACACACGCAGTCTCTCTGACTTTTTCAGATGCACACTCGTTATTTCTTTATCAAGCGTGCACTTTATTTGGCTTTGTTTCTCTGTTTCTCTATCAATTATAGGACGAGATGGAAATGATGTAGAGAGTAAAAAGAAATTCTCTCCCTCGCTCTCCCCTCACTCTCTCTCTCTCTCTCTCTCTCTCTCTCTCTCTCTCTCTATGCTTCTCGTATTAAAATCATGACCTCCCCTCGCTGTGAGATGGTTTATATTCAGTACGGGGCAGAACAGAAGGGTACACACACACACACACACGCACACATGCACACACATTCAGTGCAAAAAAGCAGCATGTTCCTCCACTCAGCAGCTTGCTTGGTGCTGAACATTAAAGTGAAATGCCAGCGGAAAGCTTTGTCACTCTAATCTCAGTAAAGTGGAGGGCCAGAACGGCAGCCCACGCAGGAATCGGACCGCAGAAATGACGAACGTGTTGAATTTTTTTTTTTTCTTTTTTCTTTTTTTTTGTGGAATAAAGTTCGACGAGCAATGACAGTTCACAGATACACCCTGGCATCTTATTTTGCATCTTCACATCTACATATCTAATAGAAGAGTCCAGATTTTCATATTTTTCTCTGTTCTGTGATTCATCTGCTTTGGTTATTTTGCATTTTGGCTCCAGGTTCTGTGTGTAGGAGGAGAGAGCAGAGAGAGCAGGAGGCAGAGTAACAGCAGTTAGAGCGAGCGGGTCTTTCTTCAGTCGTCATGCCCTTAAGTGAAAAACGCTACAAACGTTGTGGCTGTATTGTTTTTGCATCTATTTAAGATACAGATACATTAAGATGCATTTGGATCTGCTGGGGAAAACATAGGTGGTAGACCAAAGTTCTTCCTTGATTGTAAGGGATCACGATCAAAACTGCGTCCATAGCTGCTGAATGCAATGCGATGCGTTTAAGTGCATTGTTGATGCTGGAAATAATAAGTATTGTCCTTGTTAGATTGTTAGATAAACTGTAAATATTTTAGGGTACAGGTCTGGCGTGGGAGGAGTCTTGTACAAAATTTTTGACCTTCTTTAAAGATAGGGGAGGTAATTTTATGTATAAACATAGTTTGTTATATTTGAAGAAATCATCCTAACATCCTGAAAGCTATCAATAAGTCAAATGGTCTAAAAAGAGAATTTCAAAAATCCGGTACCTGTTGCTCTAGTAATCCTGAAAGATACCCATTCAATCATCTCATTTGGACCGAACGAGATAACAGGCTGGTCAACCTGCTGGTTATCTACATAGCTGTCTGCCCCTCCACTCATTGCACAAGACCAGATTCTCATTCTGAGCATCTTCCACAAGGATTATGTTTGATGTTTTCTTACATTCTTATGCAATATATGACGCCGTATTAGAGTCCCTGTAGGTTAAAAGAAAAAAAATATATACCGAGCCAAATTAAGCAAGGTGTAAACGCACAAATTTGTAATAATAAAAAGTTGCGACGTTATAATCTCAGCTAATTTGGCTCTGTCATTTGTTTCCCCTAATCTGTCGTTGTATGAATAAGTAGTTGTAGTTACATACAGCTGTAATGGACTCGTCCTCCATCAGTAGTCAGGTAGTGCATGTGGCTTTAGAGGGAGGCCTGGAGGGAGGGGGTGGGATTTTATGGGATGTATACTTTCAAAATCCTGCTAGTTCCCTGCACTACCTAGCCAACCTTTAAATTATACCAGGGTTTATGATCTTCTGCTTATACTTACATTCTGTATGTTTCTTCCAACTTCTAGATCCCCCAAATGAAAATGAACTAATACACAACGCAAACAAGTCTTGTGCAGGCTGATGATGTGAACTCAATGTTCCGTGATGAATGGATGAGTACAGACACACATTTACTCTTTTGGCATGAACTGACAAAAAAAACCAAAAACGACTCCTCTTCGTTCCACGCAGACACAGGAGCTCAAAGGAGAGGAAAAGAGCACAAAACAACTGCAGTTGCTGTTCGTGAGAATTGAAACGTGTTCAAGTCTGAGCTGTCACACACCCACACACACACCACAACTCCACACACATACACACACACTGTCAGCATGTTTCTCACCTCTTGTCTGAATAAACACCCTCCAAAAACAGCCCTGCAGTTGAAAGGAAAATCAGAGAGTAACTAACCACATTAATGATGGCTGTGTTCCATTTAGTTGTGTCTGTTAAGCCCTGCCAGTGATCCAGCAGGAGGTGCAGATCCCTGTTTCGGGCTCGGACCAAACAGCCAAATTGGTATTATGTTGAACACAATATAAATCAGCTTTAACATAATACACACGGCCATACAGGGAAAAATGGAAATGGAGCTAGCTCAGTGCGTCACAGCCATTCCCCAGCTGCACCTGCTATCATCCCCTTTTTCATTATGCTGTCGCTTTTAGCTGTGTGTGGGATGGCCACCAGCACAATAGTCCTCCTGTGCTCTTGGTTGACTGCAAACACTGTGGTGGTGGAAATTCCAGCTTCTCGGATCAAAACGAATACAGGTAGCTCATTTCAAAGTCAGACGAGTCCTCCGGCGTTCACGGGAAAAAACGGGGAATGAACACACACACACAAACACACACACACTATGTTTTATTCCTTTTGGGCGCTGCTGGCTTAGCATATGCAGCAGCCCACAATGGGTTTTATAAATCAGTGGAGGTTTCATGGCTGAAAACACACAGAGGGAGGAAATGGCATTATGAGGTAGAACCTGCATCCATTTGAATATGTTTTGTTGATGCTTTTGTCCATATCTACAAAGAGAAATGAAAAGCAACCAAACAAAGCCAATGGCCACGGTGATAGAAATATCATTCCTCTTATCTCCAATAAAGCAAACGTATAAACCTCTGCTGTTATCATCAACTTTTACATTTATGACTTGAAATAAAGTTCTCCGAAATTTCTGAGTTCACTTTCTTTCCTTTTAGTTCCGCCTCCCACCTCCACTCACTCAATCACTCACTCACTCACTCACTCAATAACTCACAATTCACTCATTGACTATAACTCATTTTTATCATTTATTAAGACATTTATACAGCGGATGAGACTGTCGACAAGGATAAGCTTTTGGGTAAAGGATGGATGATGGATGGATGGATGATGGATGGGTGGATAGATGATAGAGGATTGATAACGTATGGAGAGATGGATGGATGGATGGATGGATGGATGATAGATGGATGATAGATGGATGGATGATGCAGGGATGGATGATGGATGATGGAGGGATGGATGGATGTGGGAGGGATGGATGGATGATGATGATGGATGAGGGATGATTGATAGATGGATGGATGGATGATGGATGGAGGGATGAATGGATGATAGATGGATGATGGATGATGATGGATGGATAATGGATGGATGGATGAGGGATGGATGGATGGATGATGGGTAGAAGATGGATGAATGGATGGTGGATGATGGATGGATGATGATGGATGGATGGATGGATGGATGATGTATGGATGATAGATGGATGGATGGATGATGGATGATAGATGGATGCATGATGGATGGATGATGTATGGATGATAGATGGATGGATGGATGATGGATGATAGATGGATGGATGGAAGATGGATGGATGGATGGATGAAAGATGGATGGATGATATTCCTGCAGCTTTGGCTTAAATCAAAGCCTCTGTAACTGTAACCCTGTGTGACTTTGTACTGATGGTTCGGTTTTCTCCACTGTCCCTTCTGCTCTTGATCTTGAAAACATTGAATGTGAGTGTCTGTGTTCCTCTCCATCATTTTATTGGGCTCACCTCATGCCTCTTGCTTTTCTCTGATCTTTTCACCTCTCCTGGTATCTACAGCCACTTTATTGATCCCTCTCATTCTCTTTATTTATGTCCGTCTCGCTTTTACACATCTTATTTCTCTTTTTTTCACTCATTTTCTTTTTGTGTATTACTTTTCTCCTTTTGTAGCCGACATAGAAGCATGGACGGGGCAGATTCCCTGTGGCAAGATAAGACAAGACAGGAGAATGCGAGAGAGAGAGAGAGAGAGAGAGAGAGAGGGGCATACACACCCTCACAGTCCACCCCATTATTATACTTTTGGCCTGTGGAGAAATATAAATATTTAAGGCTATCAATGGCTCTGTGTGTTTTTATCAGCTCCCTGCTGTTTCCCTGCAGGAAGGTGAAGGCTGTTTTCATTTCAAACATGATGCTTCAACTGCTGCATCCTCAAAGAGGCTGGTGTTGACAGGCGATGACACAGCTGGATGGAGGCAGTAGCTCAGTAGGAGACGGCTTACAGGAGGAACAATGACGTACAGCAAAATGTTAGAAGTCACAAGTCAACCGTCAGCCGGGCCGCTACGATTCATCCACTCATTGTTTTCCTCTTTTCTCACTGTCAGTATTCACCCAGTCACTCACCCTCTTCCTCACCTGCTCCTTACCCACTCACTCACCCACTGACTCGTTCGCTTGCCTCCTTTGCTCATATTTTATTGCCCCTATTCGCTCACTTATTTTCCTTTTATTGCTGTCCCTCTATTCACCACTCCATCGCTCGCTCACTCACTCACTCAATGAACCGTTGCTACATTTCCTTGTATCATTCACTCACTAACTGACTTCCTCTCTTTTTGTTGTAGACCATCTACTCAATCTCTCACTCACTCGCTTGCTCGCTCACTCACTCACCCACTGACTCACTCACTCGCTCACTCACTCATTCAACCACTCACTCCCTCACTCAATCCATCAATCCATCGACCAATATCACGTTTTCTTGTTGTACTCATTTCACTCACTCATTGACTGACTTCTTTTCTTTTTATTGTAGATGTCTGCTCACTCACTCACTCACACATTCACTCACTCACTCACTTCCTTTCATCATCTCACTCACTCACTTCCTTCCTTCCATCATCTCACCCATTCACTCGCTCATGCCCTTCCTTCCTTTATCCTGTTATTGGTCCTGCTCTCTCTCCTGTGCTCCTTTCTGTTTTCACCCTCACACTCAGTCCATTTACTCGGCAGCAGACTGCAGCGAGTTCTCCTGCACGGAGCGAAGATGAAAGAAATTCAGCGTTGTTATCGACCAAAACCTTCGAGGCTGAAGTTTCCTCTCCACTTACTGAAGAGACGTTTTCTTCCTCAGCACATTCTCACATGGAGCTTGTTAAGTACGGGAGAAAAATCTAAAATCAGTTCACATCAAACGCAATCAATCGATGAGCAGCGATGTAAGACAACGTAACGCTAAAGAGATGAGACCATGAGGGCAGATATCTTCATACTAACACATCGAACTCTGTTTTGGGCAAAATCATTCACTCAACCAATCAGGCATTTACTTTCAATCACTGTTCTTTTTATTATAGACGTCTACTCTCTCGCTCACTCACTCACTCAGTGAACCGACGCCGTTATCGCTTCTAATCCTTTCCCCTTTAATTAGTCTCACTCACTCACTTCTTCTGCTCACAATGTCTCATTCATTCACTCACTCAATTGCTTTCCGATTGTTTTAGACCCTCTCTTCACTCCCTCTCTCAATCCCTCCCTCCTTCCCTCCATCGCTCGATCCCTCACCCACTCACTCACTTCACTTTCTGAAGACCCCCCCTTTACTCACTCACTCACTCACTTCCATGCTCTCCATTACTGCGTCTTCAGTGATGTAACCACAGGATGTAATCAGCAACCCAGACCAAGGCCTGCCTACTCCTCTCTCACTCACTCACATGCTCACACACACACACACACACGTACAGTATATACGGTTGATATTTGCTTACCTGATGCTGCTTACTAAACAAACATATAAGCAGAGGTAAACATGACACAGTCAAATCAATACTGAACCTCTCTGTCTCCTGACGTGGTGATGCATTCAGTGTGGAGACAAAGAGCTTCAGTCGGCCTTCTTGTACCGCAGAATCACCGATAATCTGAAAATAATCAATACACCTTCAAAAAAAAGACTTTTAGGGTTTATTATACCGACCGGTGATGCTTGAACAAGAGCCTGGGTGCATTTGTCATTCCTTTTGTGTGTGAATGCACATCTCTGCGTGAGAGTGTGTGTTTGATCTAAGTCAGGAGCTGGCACCGGCTGGCCGAGCCCCAGCCGGCATCTCACTTCCCTGTGGGGTTTTTGTGGCGCCACGCTGGCCTGGGTGGCCCCAGAAGCCGGGCCCTCGGCCAGCTGCACCAAAATAAATAGAGCTGCAAATTCGCCAGAACAGGTTGTCCAGGAAGATTAAGCTGTGTGTATGACAGTGTGTATGTGTATATTTGAGTGTGTGTGTGTATGTGTGTGAGTATGATAGACTACGTTTACACGGCAGGTCTTGACGCCTTGTTCTCATTTATTATCCTTCTTTTGACCACCTGTTTACGTCTTGAAAGTGATCCATATCTGACCTGTGTGCATCAAAAACAACGCACATATGTACACAAGTACACACAACAATTGCGACGGTCACAGGTCATGAGGATGATATGATCATAGAGGTGACTGCTTTCAGAAGAGCTCTCAGATGTCAGTAACAAACCTACGAGCTGAAGAAATGATGAAAGACGAGCCCCGGGCTGCCATCGCTACTACACGTGTTCATTTCATGACTGCAGGTGAAGACTCAAGACTCATGGGAAATAACCATGAGCTACGTGAGAAAAACCAGACTCTAAATCTGACCTGAACATATCGAGATTCTATGTGGTCCCATTATGCAGATCTGATCTGTGCCACCTTAGCCTGTCCGTGTGAACGTGGTCGTAGAGATGAGGGAGGAATTGAATGCAGAATGATGTTATGACACTATACCGTTCTCATCAGCCTCTATGGTGACCACAGGCGGTGTCCCCCGTACGCATTTATACCATGACATCACCGGTACAAACGAATAGATGTCGTACATCGATCACGCTGTAATCTACCGTCGCGTCACGGGTGACTTATAACTTTGACTCTGAATGCAGATCCAGACAGGAAAATTGACATTTACTGCTGTTGTTGCTCAAGAGCACGAGCGACTCTTGAAGATTGAGCGACACCTCCCCTATAGGAAAATTAACTTAAAAGCTTTGCTTGGCGGTTTGATCAATCTTAAAGGTAAATATGTCACTGAGTAACATGCAGCAGGCAGTGTTCATGTCATAAAATAGCCAGCAGCCCGTAGGGGCCGACGCGGACGGACTGGGTTTTCCCTCTTTGTAACCAGATGAGCACATTTGTTTTCAGGATGGCGCGACAATATTTAATTCAGAGCTTCCATGCGTGCTGCCTTCTGCTTGCTTTGAAAGATGAGGACAATAACACAGTGCACCTAATTTAATTTGCATAATGAATATTTGATTTATAGGTTAAAGGAATATAAACGCAGGAAGATGATTAGACATTATTTAGATTAGATGTTTGTCCAAAAAAAAATAATAATAAAATGTTTTGCTCTTGTTCGTCCCAAAGCAGCCAATTAGTGTTGCAACAAAAGATGAAAACGGAAAGAAAAAAAAAAGAATCTCGCAAAATGTCACGTACGATTTTTTTTCCATTATGGAGGATGTGATTATTATTCAGGGCGTCACAGAGCACAAACACAGACAAAAGCTTCCCCTGTTAAAAGAAGAGGAGGCAGCGAATAGTAATCAAAAAGTATTTCTAAAGTTATCACTAAAACCAAAGCTAATGAGTTGAACCATCTGCCAGATGGGAGGTAAAATCTCTCCTCGTGGCCTGGGGGCTGACGAAGGAGACCGAATTCAATTACTGAGAATCAGACATTCAGTTGGTGTGATGACGAAGAGTTCCCCCACCTTTGCAGCCGATGAGAAAAAGGTAAAAATGAGTGAATCTCTCTACTCCGAGGTCGTCACGTTTTAACTCATCCGGCAGCCTTTGAGAGCTCACATCACTGATGGGTTCCTGAGTTGATGTGGGCGTTCGCTATGTCGACGTCTCACAGGTTTCCCTGAACAACTGCACCTTTCCTTGAAACAGTGGAGGAACCCTGCTGGTGCTGATGAACCCTGATGAGTTGGAACACAGTCAGGATGCATTATAGATACGGAAACAAACTTCATTTAACTTTGCTTGCATGCATAGATCCCACTTTACGCAGCTGAACAATTAGATGTAGGCTGAGTAAACTGACTTTTTCAACAATTTGAACATTGCCCTACCTTTGATAAAATGTCACCTGTACTCATACAGACTAAACTACGATCCTGCAGACGTCTTTGTCATCATTGCAGGGATGCCTACAACCAGTAAGACCACTAAACTACTATCAAACTATTTCGGTATCTTCATTAGACATCAAATAGAACTCGAGTTCTTCATTTATCAGTGAAATAGTTCACTATGCAGCAGGTTTGCAGCATCCTCCTCAAATAAAAAAGCAAAATATACGTTGTGTATCCCTACTGAGTGTCACCTTACAACCAATACTCACACTTTCCTTTGCTCCGAGTCCAACGTATATATCAGTTCCTCTTCCCATCTTCGTGTAAATACAGATATTTAATTGCGTTCTCACGTGTATGTAACATAGCAGGCTGTAGTAGAATCAGACCTGCGTCCCTCTGGCTCTCATCACTACTGGGATAGTTGGAAAACAACATAAAACATCCATTGTGCCGATGCTCAGCCGCACAATAAAGGATATTCAACAGATTCCAAACGCGCTGGAGTTCATGATGACAACGACTTCCCTCCGTATTGGGTTTCAACTCAATGAGCTGGTAAATTTGAACAAAGGGAATACGTGCACGTGGTGGGTGACTGACACTGTAAACCGTTTCCCTTGATAGAATCTGGTGAAATTGCTTTTGTGGCCCGATTCATTCCAACCATGTATGTGAGGCGAAAGCAGCCACGTGTACATTTATTTAATGTGCACCGCCGTATCCATTGTACTCCCAGGGATCAATCCAGAGTCCTGGGAAAACAACAGTTTACTACGAGAAGCACTAACTTCGCTCTCCCGAACATAAATCCTCTTTTCTGCCTCTTGTGTTTGTCACACGCAATAATTCTGAGTGTTGCCATTCGTAGTCCTCTCATAGCAGAGAGCATAATGTCGACCCACTCCACTCCATTTGGCTTTTAGTGTTTGCGCTCTTACATAAAAGCAGAGGAAGGGAGCGATGAACAGTTGGATGAAGAGAAAGGAATCATCCAGTCAAACATTAGCCCATCCTAAGCAGCATCCTTTCTATGCTCATTGTTCACGAGACGCACACACACGACACGTGCACTGCAAAGAATATATCTGTTTATTTACAAAGCTATATATATATCTCTATATGTATATCTATAGAATGAGCAGCTTCGTCTGGTGTGTTTCTCTGAATATGTATCATCCGTACTGGAACAGTAAACGATCCGTAACAAAGTCATTTCATCCAGTGTTAATCTGAGGTGCATCACCAGCCATTATTGACAGTTATCTCTAACGGGAATAAACTGCTTATAAAGACGTTTCATTCCGTTTTAAGGAAGCAGCATTTCACCAGAATTTCAACGACTTATCGACTCAACGAGAAATGTGATTGTAAAAAACATCAATGCCTCTAGTTTTGTGCTGTGGGCAGAAAAACTTTTGCTGCAATTGCACAGCATTATGGGTACAGCCAGCGAAGTCGGGAGTGTCAGTTTCATCAGCTGGCGTGGGGAAAATACTGAATGGGAGGCTGCACAATGGAATGATTTGCAATGTGCGTGTTGTTTTTCTAATCAAAAATCTGCTGTAGAGTGAAATGCTTGGGTAATAAAGTGAGGAAAACACAACTCAGGTGCTCTTTAATACCTAATTAGAGTCAAAATCAGAATAAAAATACTTCATTGATCCCCCAAGAGGAAATCAGGAGATACTGATGGAGATACTGGAGCAGTTTGGAGGTCTTATTGGTTGTTGGAGGACAAAATTGGATGTCTGGAATCCCATTTTAACGCACATTTTGTGTACAATCAACATTTCATTACTTGTATGTAATATGCAATGTTAAAATTGTTTAGAAAATCACTTAATGTGCGTAAGATCAAAGTAGGCGGGGCTTGACAGTTTAACAGTAATCATTCTGAATAAGCCAGCGTTTCTATGCTATCCTGCCGTGACACTCACGAACCTCGTCTTGGCACGCGTACGCTCTGTGTTTCCAGCTGTCAGATATTTGTTTTGGCATGAAATTGCAATTCGGTTTCCGTCTGCTCAAACCATCTCTCGTCACAAATGCAACCAGATACGACAAAGAGCAATTTTCATGTTTGAAGTCGTCTGCCATTATTTCAGCTGTCTCTCTCCGTCTCTGCCTCTCTCTTTCAGCCGGGTGAAACGTATTCAAATATCCCAAGCTGAACCTGTTTTCATCGCGGACACAAAAGAAACCCCTCGGAGTATGAATCATGAAGACATTTACTGACTCATCAAGCGGCGCATCCAGACTTTCATTTGATAAATATAGCTCTTTCGGGCTCGACCGTGCTCGAACTAGAAAGGAAGACCATTCCCTCTCCACCATCTGACACAGGCGCCTCATTTACCTTACAATAGTTACAACGTGACGTTTACTTCTAAGTTAAAAACTCTCATTCTACTCTGATTAATCACAGAAACACCATAAATGAAATCAGATAAATCAAAGTTGGATTCAGAGCAGCAGACCTGGATTATATGCTTGTAATATACTTGGATTAAGTAGGGCAACTGTATATAGGTGACATAATCCTGTTCAATCCAAGTTTCCACATAACTGAAATCTGAGCCTGGTGTCCACGGTAACAGTTCTGTCATGATGGATAACTCAGGGGATTTGTAAAACCACAACATTGATCATTTAACATTCAGTAAACAAGTTCAATCAGGGTACACTAACGTATAAAAAAAATATATCTTTTCTTATACGTTAGTGTAACG